>MU834138.1:0-49225 GCA_029204225.1 Diphasiastrum complanatum | reverse complement strand
ATTTTTGTATTATTCACAAAGCTAAAACAAAACATAGAAACCCCCCATGAATGAGGTGTCTAGGGTGGAATGTGATTGAGATTTGGGTTCTTGAGAGTACCCAAGCTTGGAATTCATAAGGACATGCTCATTGCTTTCCTTTTCAACAAAAGGTATCATTTTGTGCTTGCCTTTAGCTTCATATGTTGATTCATTTGAATGAAATGTAACACAACTTTCAACCTTTAAGAAAAACATTCCATTATAAACTGACAGAAGGGAAGCAAAACTTCAGCCTTCAAATGAGGCTTAAGTTATTGATATCTCCTAAAGGTTTCCAAATTTTCAAAACATGTTTAAAATTGCCCGTCCGCGGTGCACATCACCTTCATCGGCAACTTCTATGCAAGGAGTAGCATAAGACTTGCAAGAGGGCTTCAAAGACTTTTCCCTTCATAAGAAGTTTGATTTCTCCTGAGGACTATGTAGCTAAGACCACTATTATTAGAAGCAGACTTTAAGTGGCATTTAGTAGACTCTTATTATCATTATTTGAAAGGAAGAGAAGTCTTGGAAAAGGGCCGGTCCCACATTGCCATGGTAGTGGCCTAGCCCGTGGGGTTGCATTCAAGAGTGTTGGCCTCAAATTTCAAAAGAGTGCAAAGATATTCATGACCACAGCCGAATCTGAATCCAGAATCACCGATCATCTATATTGTCACATTGACAAAATTTTGTCCCTTTGGTGTAGTGTTTGGAAAATAAAATCTATCATGAGTAATAGTCCATAAAAAATCCACAAGCTGCTTTAGAAAATGTAAGTTTTTTGAGGATAACTCAAAAAAGGTTCCCCAATGTCATTGCATCTCTCTCTCTCTCTCTCTCTCTCTCTCTCTCTCTCTCTCTCTCTCTCTCTCTCTCTCTCACACACACACACACACACACACACACCACACACACAACACACACAAAATCGCATGTTTCTATTCAAAATGATGGATAATTGCATCAAAAAGTCAATAGCTAAAAACAAATTTTATTGTAACTTGAACAAGGCCTCTCTCTCTCTCTCTCTCTCTCTCTCTCTCTCTCTCTCTCTCTCTCTCTCTCTCTCTCTCTCTCTCTCTCTCTCTCTCTCTCTCTCTCTCTCTCTCTCTCTCTCTCTCTCTCTCTCTCTAAATATATATATAAAGAATGGTTTTAAGAATACATAGTAAAGAGTGGTATTGAGAATACATATCAAAAAGTGGTGCGGAGAGTGTACTAGTTGCTATAGAGAGTTGTGTAGTCTTGCTGCAGGAGAAGTCTCATCACATGCATGCACCAAAAGTTAGAATATTATGGATCAAGGACAGTTGAAAACAAATAAGGTCCACCCAAGTGGAGAGGCGGATCCAAAGAAGGAAGCAAATAAGCTCCAGCCAAATGCGATGATGGATCCAACAAATGAGGAGAATTTTGGCAAACCAGTATCGCTTATTGGGCTTCTGCAATTTGCAGATTTTGTCGATTATCTTTTAATCATTTTGGGAACAATTGCCGCACTTTTACATGGTGTTGCATCTCCTTATACTATCATGCAATATTCATCATTTTACAATTCTTTGGGAACCAACGAGGACCTCACCTTCCAAATCATGAAGGTCCATGCTTTAAGCTTTCTTTTCACCATCTTTTTTTGTTTTGACAACCAACTTTTTGTCAGTGAGCGTAGGAATAGTCCATCATTTTTTACATTTTTTAGTGTGCCAATGCCATAACATTCCACTTTCATGCCAAAGAAATGATTTAATGGTCTAAGTGCAATCCAACGTGTGAAGCTGATTGTCATGAAATCATCCATAATGTGAAATGAGAGAAGAAATACACAAAAGTTGCTATGAAAACAGAAAAGAAGCATAGTGATTCTAGATTAAGAGCAACTATAAAAACAAAAAATAGTATTTAGGGTTGAGGATAAAACATATGGCAAACTAGTGCCATACAATGACGGTGCATACGCTTTGCGTGAAAAACGAGTCTCCCTATGAGTTGCCTCCTACTCAACTCCAAACACTGGACCAACCATTGTGTGATGGCCCCTAGTACCAATCAAGCCATTCGGGTTGCGTCTAGATGACATGATTGCAGAGCAGGGTTGCTCCGTCCCGCGAATTTGTGGCCACAACCAAGAGCCCACCTCTTCCCATGTTCATTCGGCTAAGTGATAATGTGCCAACCCAAATTTTCTAGGGTCAAGTGTATTTAGCAAGTGTTGGGGTAAAAGGTCTAGGCGGAAACCCATCCCCATCATAATTTTTTTGTGATAGTCTAGTATGGATTAGTTGGGCTTCACTAAATCTCGATGCTCAATACTTGTTTCTTTTGATCTTTGTTTGTCTATTTTTTTTTTTTTGCTTGTCATCCACTCATTTATCGAAGCTATTTTATAGTATGCTATCCACTATGGATCAAGTCCAGTTCTTTTATTGTTGCTTGGTTTATGGGGATATGTAACAAGGGATACATTACAAATTGATTTAATGTAAGCAATTATCAATATTTTGATGCTTTAGTTTCTCCAATTCAACAATGTTATGTGGTTCATAGCACTTGAAATAATAGATTGATGCTTTCAAAAGCATACATAAGGTAAGTAGTTTGATTAAAATACACATTTTAAAGTAGCTATGAACATGTATTGACTAAAAATTACTTCCATGTGCATGCAGTTGGCTAAATTAGTTTGCTACATTGGAGTAGCAATATTATTCTTTACATCAATTGGTAAGTTTATGATACCACATGTGCTCACTTTTACATCTCCATATTTTGTGTTTATATTTGAGCATAGATGTATCATTGAAAATTTTCAAAGACCACAAATTGGAGCATGAATTTCATGTTGTTAGTGATATGAGCATATTCCACAATTGAATAGAAGATGACAAAGTGTTGGATATGTAGAGATTATATGTTGGACATTGACGGGAGAACGACAGACAATTAGAATACGAGCAAGGTATGTAGAGGCGTTGTTAAGCCAAGATATGGCCTACTTTGACACAAACATGGAGAGTGCCCACATAATCAACTCCATCACTTGCGACACCGCTTTGGTACATGATGCCATTGGCGAGAAGGTTCTCTCTCTCTCTCTCTCTCTTCTCTCTCTCTCTCTCTCTCTCTCTCTCTCTCTCTCTCTCTCTCTCTCTCTCTCTCTCTCTCTCTCTCTCTCTCTCTCTCTCTCTCTCTCTCTCTCTCTCTCTCTCTCTCTCTCTCTCTCTCTCCACATCCAAATAAAAACATGATCTTCGTTCCAAATCTTTTGGATTTTCTTAATCTATAAGATGTTATCTTGCAGGATGCTTAGATACTTTTTAAACCTCACAGTAGAAAAATAATACACACAAAAAACACCTTAGGTTGGAAAAGAAAGTGAGTTTGGCAACCAACATAGACCTATCTAATTGAGTTACTAGAGTTTTAGAATGATTAACTTCGATAAATTTCAATCATCCTTGACAGTTGAATGGTTGGCATATGCTAATTCCTTTATAACACATGTTTGAGCTATTATTTGTTTTTGGATATTTGAGACTTATCTATAGACAATCAAATGTATACTTTAATTACTTGTCATTTGATCCAACATTTACTTGATTTCCATTTTGTAGTGATAGAAATTTAAAAAATTAAATATATGTACATATACTTTTTTTGTTAACATAAAAGTACTAGATTTTCAGTTCTCAAAGTTATAAAAGTATGATAAAGCATTTGATTAATCCAAGAGAGAATATATAACAGCATGGAATTTTTCATACATTGCAGGTTGCCAGCTTCATTCACAATATGGGAGTATTTTTAGGAGCTGAATTTATTGCAATATACCTAAATTGGAAGTTGGGATTATTGGGATTTGCAAACATGCCAATCATAATGGTTACTGCGATGTTTTATGTAAAATCATTTACAAAATACTCATCAAAAGTTCTAGAAGCTTGCAACCACTCAACCACAATAACATCCCAGGTTTGAGAACTTTAGTGTTAGTTGAGCAAGATTTTCTAGTCATTGTGAGCTTGTTGAATGCACTTTTGATAGAAAAGCTAAATATTCTAGTTAGCTTCAAAAAGTCAACTATTCTTAGCTTGTATACAATTAATTTAGTGAATGAAGGACTATTAGCACGTTATCTTACTATCTAGATCAATGGGTTGGCATTGGTCAGATGTGAGAATTATGTAAAAAATAATAATTTAAGACAGTACTCATCCATATCACATATGTTGAAGCACCTAGAATACTAGATGTGATTATTTCATCTTTGGAATCCATAGAACTAGTAAAATTCATCTAATTTTAGTTACAATTAGAGGCACATTGCAATTTTTAGAAAATACTCCATTCAATATCGACATTAGATCTTCATGGATTGTCTCAATAGGATGATGTCTATTTCATGCCTTCTAATTGATGTCAAGCTAACAGAACATAAAAGTTGATAGAGACTTAGACATGTTGAGAGGAGTATTTGCTCTTACTTTTTTTTGCAAAATAAAGGCTTTCCTCAAAAGTTGCTATTCTGTTGAAACTCCTCCTTTGAATTATCTTGAAATGTTCTTGAATTTATGGAAATCATACCAGCTTTGAGGATGAAAATGACAACAACAATACTAGTAGCTATTTTTCATGAAGAAAAAGTGCCCTTTGTCTTAAGAGCTTGATCATGTCTAATTTCCATAATGACCATCATGATAGTATTACGATTACCAATCACTTTTCCTTTCAATTGTCAAAACATGATCCATGTTATAAAATCAGATTTGATGTATTGAAGTTTTTACTAATTTGTGAATCCTGACTACAGTTTGCTTGAAGCAGGGGATTTTGCAAATTCGGAGTGTTGCCTCATTTGTAGGAGAAAGTAGGATGATGAAAGCCTTCTCACAGGAAATTAAAAAAGGCACAAAGTTATTGAGAATAGTAGGCATATGTAAAGGATTGGGCATTGGTTCTATATTTTGCATCACTTATCTGTCTTGGGCATTGCAAGCTTCGTTTGCAACCAAATTTGTTATCCGAGGTGAACTAAAAGGTGGAACAGCTTTTGTAATCATATTCCTTGGATTCTCAGCTAGCTCGTAAGTTGTCAACTCTTTAGGAATTATTAAGTTTTTCATTCATTTATTCTAGAAAGAACATTTAACATAAAGTATAACTATCATGTTTGAAATTTGTTACAAGAGATTGATGCATAAAAAATCAAATTGTAAATTCCTAACAAACCTTGCTTGAAGATGAGAAGAATGATAAATCAATTACGTAAACCCAAGGGCATTTGACTTGCATCAACATACTAATCATCAATTTGAATCTAGCATATGTATGCGAAATCTATTGCCCTACTTGAACATGGAAGTACAATTTTTTTGACATGTAGCAGAGAGGCATTTGAACTTTCATAAAGATATTGAATAGAAGTATGAAACCAAAAATCCATGATGATCTAAAAGATGCATTTTAAATATTTTTTTTAATATACTCTAAAATTAGAACCTAAAGCTTTTAAAATAGACTTTAGGTCCTTTCAATTGAATATGTTGCTCTCATTTAAAAGGGGGACTTGAAATTGGAAAGAACTCATCAATAGAAAGTCATAATATGAAATAGTAGAGGTGATTGATTTTCTTTCTAAAGTTCTGTAAACAATTCTTCTCCAAGATTGGTTCAATTATGTCCATTTACACGCGTAGGAGGTGGTTGAGTTGAGCCCCAATATTAGTGTCCTACATTATAGTCCTAATTTAAGAAAATTTGGTGACTATGCACATGTTTCACCTAATCCACATACCAAATGGATATGATCCTAGATCCTAGGGGCTTCGATGGTAGAGTGATTTTGATCTAACTATGTTTGAGTGATTTTGATGATCTACATAGCTAATTGAATGCTAAAAAGATGATTTGTTGTCCCACATACATTTTGGCTTTGAATGCTTTGTACTTGTTGATCTTTGTGATTCTAGGAGCAATTGCCACATAATCAATCTAGAAACATTTGTGAAGAAAATCTAAAGCTAGTCTTTATTGATTTGGATATTTTGAAAACTTCAATGCTTGATTAAACTTTTTGGAAGTCTGAGCCACTTAGATCCTTCATTTTTAACATGATATCAAATCCAAGAATTTCACTATTATGATCTCCATTTAGCAGGTTTTGTGGTGCAAATCTAGAACTTGAAGAACTAGTGACCTCTCAATGAGGTCATAGGTTCAAAATCATTTCATAGGTCAATACCAAAGTGTTTCTAGGATCAAGAGGTCTGTATTAAGTACTATGTGTACAGTCTAGAAACCATGAGGTATCCAAAATTTGAGCTATTTTAAAAATATCATTTTTTTTTGTGTCTAGATGCCCAATTAGTGTGAAGGCCTAGAAGCATAGAATTTGATGCAAGTGATTCCATTGGATTCCATCCACTAAATTGAAAGTTAGGATCTGATCTTTAGACCCATATTGAGTCAAAAACCTGGTTTTCTTTTTATTAGAATCAAGTCAGATAATGTGATGATTTGACAAGACTTAGTTCAAAATTGCTTCAAAATCTCATATTTTGTCAAGTAAAAGAAAAAATTGGAAATAATTTGACTCAAAACCAATTCAAATCCATTCCAACTATTAAGATAAGAGTTCTTAGACCCGAGTGAGTCTATTAGTGTTGATTGGATCTAAAATTCATGGTTTGAGTCTCATTATTAGTGTTCGTTTCTTAATGATTTTGGCAAAGTCAATAATTTTCAAGATTCTTGATGTTGGTGGAGAGTGTGTCATTGTTAGTGATCAAGATCATTGTGAATCTTGATAATTTTGAGTCTAAATCATTATTAGATTGCAAGGACTAGCAACATCACTTTTGAACATTTCTCACAAGTGTGTACTTAGTGTATAATCCTCTCCTTAAAATGGCATCAATTGGATCCTTTCTTTTAGAAGCAAGTGAAAGATTAGCTTCATCTAGCTATTCCTTTTGGAAAGTTAGGATGGAAGTACTCCAAGATATAATGATGGGGATTGAGGAGGAGCCTCAATTCCTTCAAGAGAATGTGATATTCATGAAGAGATCTAGAATAACACTTCATTGTATAAAGATGAATGTGTCTAATGAGATTCTTAGGGAGACAGGAGCATGTGTCCTTCCTAATATGCTTGGGATACATTGAAGGCTATCTATGAGTCCAAAAACACCTCAAGATTACTTACCTTGAGGAACAAGATTCTCCAAAGCTATCAAAGGAAAGGGTAGAGTGCTCAAAGCTATGTGCTTAAAGTGAAGGACTATCATAAAGAGCTAACATGCATTGGAGAGCCCATCAATCAAAGAGAGCTAGTTCAAGTAGTCTTGAATGGACTTAATGAAGATCATTCCAACATTTTTCAATCCTAAATGGAGAGCCTACAAGGAGTCCTTGTGGCCGAATATAGTAAGCAAAATTTGGACGACTTTCTCTGAAGGATGAAGGAGATGTAAAGGCTCTTTCACACATGGAAAGGGCAAAGGCAAATCCAAACCACCATTGAGAAAGAAGGCCGAGCTGCTCAAGGATGAAAGTGATGATCAAGCATCATCTTCATCATATTCCAAAAGCCAGAAGGATAATCCAAGTTGAAGTGTTTATTTTGCTGAAAGAAAGGGCATTTTGCATCCCAATGCTACAAGGGAAGCAAGCCTACATCTCAATTGAAGGTGGGGAGAGTGATAATGAATAGTCACTCATGATGTACTTCTTTTTGTATTATAGTTTCAAAGCAAAAAATCCTTGGTGGATTGATAGTGGGGCTAGCTCCCACATGACAAGCCAAAAAGGACATTTTTCTCATCTCTCTTCCTATGATAGTTCAAAGAAGTTCATTTATACTAATAATGATAGAAGAAAGAAGATGTTTTCCTATGAGTCTTGGATCCTTCTAGATCTTCAAGTTAGATGATGTTCTTTATGTGCCTAACATCACTAATAGTGGATTTCGAGTTGAGTTTGAAGAATTAAGAGGAGTGGAGAGGTAGTTGTATTAGGGACATGAGACTCTTCAAGTTGGATGATAATGTTGACTTTAACACTTGATTGATGGAGCTTTCTCAAGTTGAGTTATGGCACAAGAGGTGGGGCCATCCCAATTGGAGTCAATATTGAAGGAGGAGAAGGTTCTTGGTATAGACATGTGAAGCATGTGCTTTAGCAAAAGCACACAAATTGCCTTTCTGAATATTTCTTTCCATGACATCTAATGTTTTCAAACTTATTTACTCAGATGTGCACTTTTCAAGTAGCAAGAGTAATGGAGGAGCCACTATGTTTGTGTCCTTTATAGATGACCATAGTGGATTTACTCGGATCTACCTTTTGTCTTCAAAAGCTAAACTAGAAGCTCTTGTTGAAAAGCAATTTGGCACTAACATCAAGGTTCTAAGGTCAGATGGAGGTGGAGAATACATCTCCAAAAGCTTCAAAAAGTTTTGTGATCAAAATGGCATCAAGAAGGAGTATTCACCCCCATACACACCTTAGCATAATGGGGTGGCTGAGAGGAAGAGCTGTATCCTTTGTCAAAGTGAAAAAGCATTAAGACTGGATGTCCCAAATCATTATGAGGTGAAGCAATTTCTTGTGCTAATTTCTTATGTAATAGATTGCCTTGTAATGCCATTGATGGTAAAACACCATATGAATTACTTTTTAAAGAAAAGTCAAATGTAAGTTATTTGAGGATCTTTGGATCCATTTGCTTGGTGCATGTTCCCTTGGATGTTAGAACCAAGCCAAATTCCATAAAGGGTATATTTGTTGGATATTGCTCATCAAGCAAAGTTAATAGAGTTTATGTACTTCCTACGAGGAAAATTGTAATTAGTAAAGATGCGATATTTCATGAAGGGAGTACCTTCAAGCTTGATGGTGAATCTACAAGACAACTTGATGGAGCATCTTCAAATCCAAATCATATCCAAGATTTTGATGAAGATGGGCCGAGGCTTTAAGAAGAGGAAGCTAAAGATGTCAATTATGTCTTGATCATTAGGAGAGAGCAACGTGCATGATTAAGAGAGTAGATGTTGTGAGCATATGCCTCTGTATGGCAATATCATTGGGAGAGGTAGCTACCTTTGATTTAGTTTGCCTATAATAGTGATAAGCATTCGGCTCCTAGTTATAGCACATTTATGCTTATGTAAGACTAGGAGTCTAGATTATCCAATATAGTTGAAACTCAAATGATCAAGTTTCAGAAGGTAGCAGATTTCTTGCACGATATGCAAGAAATGCTACAAATAGCATGTCATGAGAATGTCCAATAATGTACTCAAGATGGGGACATAAATTATGCTAATATGAAAATATCACCTCAAGATTTTCAAGAAGGAGATTGGGTAAGTTTGCTAATCATGGAGGATCTAAATGTAATGCGTACCGGCAAGCATTACAAATTGTTCTCTAGATAGATGGGACCACATAAAATCCTGAAAAAGATAAGATCTTTGGCTTGCCAATTAGACCTCCCGGAAGGAACTCAATCACACCCCAAATTTCTTGTAAGTCAACTTAAGAAAAGTATATGTGAAGGGAATCATCGTGGTTTTGGAGATCGATTAGACTTGTTAAAAGAATTATTAGGTGTGACCTGATTTGAACTTGAAAAGATCTTAGATACTAGAACTAAACGATTGTGTAATCATATATTTATTGAGCATCTAGTTTGATGGAGAGGAGATAAAGATCATGATGACTCCTGGGAATAGGAAGGTAGCTTGAAAAGGAACTTCCCTAACTTTAAGTTTTGTGGATAGAAATTGAATAACGGAGAAAGAATGTCATGCCAACTTTAGGTTTGATCTTGGAATATTATCCCATAAGAAGGTTAGTAGGCAAAATAAAATAAAAACTGATTATGATTATGAGGGGTTGGGGTCCTCATCGTATCAAAGTCATAATTAATGTTTGGATGCTTGAAAATCTAGATGGTGGATTGGTATGGAACTAACAATGACTCATAGGAGAAGTGGATGAGGTGGTCCAATTGGGCCGCTGATGTGTCCAGTCTGGTGTCAAAGTTCACTCCTAGTTGAGCAGGAGCCTTGGAGGGTATAAGTATATCCATAGGCCTCCCATAGATGAGAGCTGAATTTGGTGATGGTAGGTAATTGTTATATGCTGCTAGAGTGACATCTCTCTCCTATTGAGCATTGGTGTCCATAGCTTGGGGGCTAGATCCATTTGATCTATATTTGATTGGGTAGGTTTGTCATCCACTTCCTTATGCATCCAACATCCTAATCTTGGATCTCTGGTGGAAGTCTTGAAGATATCTCAGCTCAAGGACCTTGCATCAAATCCTATCTTTCATGCTAGATGTAAACACGTCAATTACTCACCATTTTGTGAGAGAAAAAGTTCAAGCCAAGAAAATCAAATTGGATCATGTAAATACTCAGAATTGTCATGTGGCTAATATTCTTACTATACCCTTGCTGAGATCTTCATTCATTAAGTTTATATCAGCCTTCGAGTAATTAGTAAATCTTTGTTGAAAAACTAGCTAGTTTTTGAGGAGTGTGAAAATTGTCAAAATCAGCTAGTTTGGATCATGCCACATGGCATCTTTTATGGTTGAGCATGTGTCCCACCTCTTTGTACATAGCTACCTGATAATTATGAGGTGACTTGTATCCATTAACTTGCCTTGGCCGAGTTGAGCCTCAATATTAATTTGAGACAATTTGGTGACTATGCACATGTTTCACCTAATCCACCTACCAAATGGGTATGATTCCTAGATTAGGGGCTTAGATGGTAGGGTTAATTCTATATCTAACTATGGATAACCCTAGATTTAAGATCCAAGCTAATGCATCACTACTTTGATGAGGATATTTTGTACATTCATTGATGAGATGCAATTTTTGAGTTTGAGACACATTGTTCTTCCAAGGCCGAGTTCGAGCATCTATGTTTGAGTGTTTTTGATAATCTACATAGCTAATTGAGTGATTTTCTATTACATATACATTTCAGGTTGCTTTGAGTGCTTTTTCCTTGTCAATCTTAGTGATTATAGGAGCAATTGCCACATAATCAATGTAGAAGCATTTGTAGTGAAAATACAAAGCTAGTGTTGATTGATTTGGATATTACACAAACTCCAATGATTGATTAAACTTGTTGAAAGTCTAAACCAATTAGATCCTATGTTTTTAACACTACATTCTCTCCCTTGTAGATGATATTAAAATGTCTTATTTTAAATCCTTGAATAAATTACAATGATAGATTGTGAATTTTTGAAGGCTGTTTTAAATCGCAATCAAATGTATCTTCAACATTTGTATAATCGAACTATTTCTTTTATCCAATTATTTTCAATCAGGTCTCTTGGCATGGCTCTTCAAGGGCTCGAGGTATTTGGAAAAGGAAAAGCAGCTGCAACGAGATTGTTTCAAATTATGCATGAACACTCTAATATAAAGTACAAGAATCTTCGTGGAGATATCTTACCAAATTTTGAAGGACAAATTGACTTTTGCAATGTCTCTTTTGCTTATCCTGCACGACCCGATGCTCATATTTTTGTTGACCTCTCAATATCAATCCCAGCCGGAAAGATAATAGCTCTTGTTGGTCCTAGTGGATCAGGAAAAAGCACAATAATCTCTTTGATTGATCGTTTCTATGATGCTGATAAAGGTATGCAAAGTTGAATATGCTTAATATTTTCTTTTTAATGCTTAATATTTTCACTTTGACCATAACTTTTAACATGGTGAACACCATTGTAAAAAAATAAGAATGTTAAATATTGCTAACCTAGCATCACAAATGATTGGCTGTAACCCTTTTTGAATATCAATTACTTGATTTAGTGACTTTCCATAAAAGAATTCTTATATACAATTTGCATCTATACCAAAGATAGTGCTTAAAATTTCTCATATAGAGCTTGGTAAGATATTAGCAAGGTGAAAACCCTCCATTAAGAGTGAAAACTAGTAAGCTTAGCTCTTCTTGATTAGTGATCATGTGTTGCCATTGCACTTACTGATTTTTTCTTAGAAAGTTTTTGTTTTGAATATTATTAACATAAAGAATCATTTGGACATATTTACAAGTATGTACTAGCAAGTCAACATCTTTCTAGATTTGGTAATAAACTATGTGAAACAGATAAATCTACTTGGGTTTAGTAGTTGTTTCATGTGATATTTACCACTTGAATTCTTAAGCTTTCAAAATGGTTGAAGAGTCTTAATTATAAATTTCACTAGTCTTTGTTGTCATTTTCCACTTTTGTGCTCTCTCCTGTTATTGAACCCTTGATAATATCCAAATATCATATTGAATTCATTTAAGGTTGTTCATATAAATCTTGAATACACTCTTCTAATTGAATATTAGATCATTCTATGCCTCTAAATTTTAGGCAGGAAAACAATTCTAAGTATGTGTATATTTCTTATATAGAGTTTATTGTTGCAAATTGATCTTTTAGTAATGCAAATCATGGTCCCCCCTTTTCCTCCTCAGGGTGGATCTACAAGTTTAGTCTTGTGACTAGTTTTTCCAATTCTTTAAGACATTGGCATTGGCCAAAAGGTAAATTCAAACTCATCTAAGTGGATTGAAACTATGCCTTCCATCATGTTTCTCTTATAGGTGAAATAAGGCTTGATGGACACAATATAAAAAGCCTACAATTGAAGTGGTTACGAGAACAAATTGGGCTTGTAAGCCAGGAGCCCACGATGTTCTCAACAAGCATCAAAGAGAATATCTTGTTTGGTGACAAGAATGTGTCTGACTATGAATTCTTGGAAGCCGTAGAGGCTGCCAATGCTCACTCATTCATCATGGACCTACCAGAGACATACAACACTCAGGTAACAACAAATTCAGAAGCATTGTGACATTTGTTTGAACATTATTTGAGAGACTAACAAAGATATAATGTAGTCAAAACCTGAAATAGAAGAATCTGGCTCCTTGAGCACATGCCATGCTACATATGACTATTGTATCTACCACACAAAGAACTCATTCATGATGGAATATCCTTTTCAAAAGTTCTGCTAAAAAGCTCTGATTTTGTCGTAGGTTGGAGAGGGAGGAGCACAAATGTCTGGTGGACAAAAGCAAAGAATTGCAATCGCACGAGCAATTTTGAAAAAACCTCGTATTCTTTTGCTTGATGAGGCTACAAGTGCTTTGGACCCTGAATCCGAACATCTTGTACAGAACGGCCTCATCAATCTCATGAATAACAGGACAACAGTGGTTATTGCTCATCGCCTCTCTACCATACAAAATTCTGATATGATAGCAGTGTTTGAGAAAGGCCAAATTGTGGAGATGGGCACTCATGCAGACTTGATTGCAAACGAGGAAGGAGTATACAAGTCTCTCTTGGAATTGCAACAAACCAAAGTGCCTAACTGTGCTCATGAAAGGTAATAAACTCTTTGAAATACTCTTGATTGAAGCTTTTGACAGATTTAAATAATTCAACGAGTTTGTATTGAAGTTTCTTCCAAATAAAATACAAAACTGTTACATAATTTTTTGTTTTGTGATGTGAGCAAGAACGAAACTATTGCCTCACTCTACACTTAACTGGTATCTTCATATCATTACCCGTTATTTTACTCTGTAGCTAATTTAATTATTGAAGATTTCTCACGTGCACTATATCTTTGTTGTGTGGTTTTCCTTTGCAATTTTGTCAGATCAACCAGTGCCGTAAGAGATGACGACTGGCAACAGTTTTCTGTGGCTTCGAGTGCTGAAAAGCAAAAGCTTGAAGTGACCGACACATCATACTATCCAGATCAGGCAACCCCGGTAGCAAAAATTTTCTATGAAAATACCATTTCACACATTAAATCTCCCTCATCACCAATACAGACACCAAAGATCAGTTTCGATGATCTGGGCAAAAAACTACATAAAACATATTACTCAGAAAACTTGCCCTCAGACCTAGACGAATCTTGGTGGAGAATATTAACATGGTTTGGCAAAATATTGCAAAAAGATCAATGGTGCTCCTGGTGGGTGGGAGCAATTGGAGCCACAGCGTTTGGCAGTATGATATCTCTATTTCCGGTGGTCGTTGCAACGATATTGCTCCTCTGGTTCGAACCTGATATCAACAAAATCAAGACGGAAACCAATATCTGGATCATTAGTTTTCTCCTCCTCGGAGCTACAAGCCTTTGTGCTAGTCTTGTACAAAATGTATATTTTGCAAAACTAGGTGCAGATGCAAGCGGCATTTTGCAGGAGAGATCATTAGAAGGTTAGGCACTTTTTTGGTGATAAATTGCAACTATTTCTTCATTTCGAATAAGCCTTATATATGAGTATACAGAGCTGATGATCTCATGGAATTTCTGTCACCAGATATTATGAAACATGAAATTGGCTGGTTTGATTTAGAGGAAAACAGCTGCTCAGCAACGACAGCAAGGATATCAGCCGATGCGATGGCAGTGAATACTATGCTCTGCAGCAGTTTCAGCTATGGAATGCAATATTTGTCTGCTATAACTCTTGCTATTGCTATGGGGCTTACATTTCAATGGCAGATAGCTCTTATCCACCTGGTGGTTATTCCCATTCAAATAGTGGCAAGCGCTTTCAAGGTCTCTCTCTCTCTCTCTCTCTCTCTCTCTCTCTCTCTCTCTCTCTCTCTCTCTCTCTCTCTCTCGACAGAGTGTGCATCAAACGACGATTCACATCAAAGGCCTACGAATTTCTTGTGATGCAGCTTATGTTCACGAAAGGAGGCATTGGAGGCAATTCTGAAACAGCATATGAAAAACCATCTCAAATTGCTCGGGAGGCAATGGCAAACATACGCGTTGTAGCTTCATGCGCTGCCGAAGAGGATGTTTTAAACAGGTTCAATCAACAAATGAGTAGAGCCAGAAGGAAAAGGATCTTCCGTGCCACTGCTGGTGGTTTAGCTTTTGGGATTGCGCATGCCGCATACACTTTTTCCTTTGCACTCACATTCTGGTTTTCTGTCACCGTCGTGAAGCAGCACAATGCTAAACCTGGAAGTGTTATCAAAGCCATTTTTGTCTTGGGATACACTGCCCATCAGCTTCTGGAGGTATCCAAACTCCTCCCTGAATTCAGAAAGGGATTGAGTGGCGTCAAATGCTTCTTCCAAATCTCAAAGCAGCAGACCAAGATCGATCCTGATGATCCCAATGGATACAAGCCCAGCTCAGTCTCAGGAAACATAGAGATCAAGAACGTGACTTTCTGTTATCCCTCAAGGCCTACAGTCAATGTTCTTCAAAGAGTGAATTTGGTCGTTCCTGCCAAAACCAACGTTGCTCTGGTGGGAGCAAGCGGGTCCGGCAAGAGCTCCATTATCGCCCTCATTGAGAGATTTTATGATCCAAGCTCTGGGGAGATTTTAATTGATGGGCGCAATCTGAAAACTTTCAATTTGCGCTGGATCAGACAACACATTGGGCTTGTGCAGCAGCAGCCAGCTCTCTTTGCCTTCTCAATCCGAGAAAACATTCTATATG
This sequence comes from Diphasiastrum complanatum, assembly GCA_029204225.1. Classification (NCBI taxonomy): domain Eukaryota; kingdom Viridiplantae; phylum Streptophyta; class Lycopodiopsida; order Lycopodiales; family Lycopodiaceae; genus Diphasiastrum; species Diphasiastrum complanatum. The sequence continues at coordinate 33,671 of MU834138.1, read as the reverse complement.
GAAAAGAAAATGCATCCGAGGAAGAGATGATAGCTGCAGCGAAGGCAGCCAGCGCCCATGCTTTCATCACCAGCTTACCCAACGGCTACGACACACAGGTTGGGGAGGGAGGCTCGCTGCTTTCCGGTGGCCAAAAGCAAAGAATTGCCATTGCAAGAGCTATTCTGAAGCAGCCTGAAATACTTCTGCTCGATGAACCCACCAGTGCTCTGGATGCAAACTCCGAGCACATTGTGCAGGAGGCCCTGGATGGGCTGATTGAGAAGAAGACCACCACCATCATCACCATCGCCCATCGTCTGTCCACTGTTGAGCATGCAGACGTGATCGTGGTGTTGAACGAAGGCAGGATCGTGGAGATGGGCACCCCTCACAAGCTTAAACTGCATCAAGAAGGAGCTTATGCCAGGCTCCTTCGCCTTCAACAACAAAAAGAACATGACGAAACAAGCTGATCAACCAAGATATCACGAGAGTTCCTGCAATATAATCACCCAGAATTGTAGTGGTAAGAATGGTGTGGTGTGTTGTTTGTGTTAGGTGGATATATTAGAATTAATGTACTAGTGGCATGGACTTGAGTGGTTGATGCTCTACAATTAACCTTGAAATGTTGTTAGAAACTATAAAATTGAAGTGAGTTTAACCATTATGTTTCATTCATTAGAGATTTAGAAGCATGCAAAGGAGTATTTGTCCACACTATTTGATTCTATACATATTATTTGAAATTTGTAAGAAGTTAAAAGACATTTTGCTTACATGTGAATAGTTATTCTCACCAAATTGTTAATGTTAGAGTCTTCAACAATATAAATGTCAGTAGCTTATAAGTTCCAATGTTTGTAAAAAAGTTATATGTTTGTGTTTGGAGATCTACATAGAGCTACTATGTATAAATATGCATATCTTGTGGCTTGTTGAACGTTGCTTCAATAGATTCATAATTGTGTTACGTGTATGAATTCATCCTTTGAGTTTGGTTGTAGACAAGGTTTGTACAATCTACATGAAGTGTGTTTCCCCAAGACAACTTTAAACTTCATGAGATGTTGGTTTGAAATATGTTCACAATTAATGTCATATGTTTCTTGTAAGTATGATATATATGAGATTTAGTGTCTTCTTTATCATCTTATAGTGTGAAAGTAATGATCCGGTCACCGGGGTTCAATGTTTGTATTGTAATTTATGTGGACATTTCATTATGTAGGTTTAGTATTATCGTATCTTGCCAAGATCTTGATGTTAGGCGCAAACATTGCATTTCATTGGATATTTTTAGATGAATGTGAAAATGTAAGTTGGTTGATAGGTTTCACCAAATGAAGAATTTGTTTTACCTTAGATAGTCTTGTGTATGTTAGTCCATGTTGTTTTACTCCTATCGGATCAATTGCAAATTTTGTAAGGAATTAAGTTGTGTGCTCTACGTATTTCTTGTGTAGCTACTAGTTGTATTGGAAATTTTTTTCTTGCAAATCTATTGTTTTCGTTTATGTTTAAACTCAGATTTCTTTTGCAATATGGTGGATTGGTGTCCATTTATGACCAATGTCCCTTTTGTGAGGATTTTTTTTTTGGATATGTTTTCTAATCTTTTGAGTTGTGAAGTTTACCCATATTATAGGTATTTCACATTGCAATTGTGCTTCCTCCAATGTATCATCAACTCCATTTTCAAGGCCATCGTGTATGTTGTAATTTGAAACACATAATTCCACAATTCATCATCCTTTTTAGTTTTGACTAATGTAGACCACTTGTAAGAGAGACTTCATTGGGCAATGAGATATTTAATTGCATTGTTTGATGTGTAATGTTGTGTGTTACTAATATGTGCTCAATTCAGATGCGAAAAATGTGGGTAATGCTAATTGCAAATATCAATCAGGCTCTCAAACGAAACGAAGCGAAACTGGACGAAACGAAACTTGAACAAGCTCTGATATTGACATTGCTGCTGCGAAATCAAATTAATCACGAACGAAAAACAATTCGGATGGATTTCAGATATGATTGCTGGTCACTGTCGGCTATATCATTCCTACAATCCTCCAGAATGTAGACAGACACTGCTGATCTACATTTTAGATTAACACAACATTCAACAAAAACTGAACCAGTGTGCGAAATTGATAAATGAGTGAATGAGATACACAAGCGATGGCAGACAATAATTCATTCAAGATCTGACTAAAATAAGAGTGATATGTGAGTAATAGCTACAGTATCATCTATTGATCCTCTTGCTTTTCATGTGCTATATGACAGACCCACACAACGCGTTGGCGTGAGAGAAGCCACGCTCTCCCACGAGTAATGTCTCGTTTCCTAATGGACTTCTTGGATCTCTGTGGATCCTGTTTACAAAAACTTGTCTCGCTCACAGGCGGACTTCTTTTCTGTAGTTTGTATTCTGTGTATATCTATCTCCTACTGTATGTATCTTATACATTCAGAGTAGCACACCAAATTAGATAGGCTAAACAATCTATAAGTAATCACGGATTACAAGAGAGGTGGGTTAGGCACGTCCTAACACTCTTCCGCTAATGTCATCATATCAGATCAGGGGTTTTTGTACTTCTTGGTACTTGCATGATCTTCCTGATCCTTTGGAGCATGAAGGTCGAAAAATGTCGCGAAGATTTTCGTGTCGCTTCGAGCCGTTTGACTTTCACGTCGTTTGACTTTCTCCTGCTATATCACGAAAAATTTTATTTCGTGAACTTTTCGCGTTCGTGTCTCTTCGTTAGGGTGTTCATGTGCAGTTTTGCTTCGTGTCTTTTCGCAATGTTCGCGAACATTTTCGCTTCGTGTCTTTTCATCAGACTGAGGGCTGAAAGCTAGCAAAGCTTTGGTAATAGAAACATTTTATTTCTTCAGCTCCCTCTCAAAGCATGGTAGCTTGATGACTCCAAGACTGCTCCTTTGTTTCTCGAACAGACCTTTGTCTAAGGCCTTTGTGAAAATGTCAAACACCATCTCCTTTGTTCCAATGACGATAGTCTTTAGCATCTTCTTCTCGATCAGATCCCTTATCAAGTGATACTTGATTGCGATGTGTTTCAAAACACAGGATCCTTTATCAGATGTATTGCAAATGTATTGTCCATCTGCAAAATCAGAGGCTCACTCCTTGTTTCGCCTAGTTCGTCAAGGAACTGTTTGAGCCAAATGATTTTATTAGCCATCTTTGCTGCTGCAACGTACTCTGCTTTGCAAGATGACTGAACCACGATGGTCTGCCTCTTGCTGACCCAGAGAATTGCTACTCCTGATGCGATGGTGCATCCTACTGAGACACTTTTGTAGTCATCCTTGAGAGATGCCCAGCTAGCATCACTGTAGGAAAGCATCTGGAACCCTGCATCAGGAGAGTAACACAAACCAATATCTTTCGTTAGTTGGAGGTATTGCAAAATTTGTTTCGCAATCTTCCAATGAGTTGATCCTGGATTTGTACAGAATTGGCTCATCTTGAACATGACATAAACAATGTCAGGACGTGTGTTATCTACAAGGTACATCAGTGACCCGATCAGTTTCCTGTATGGTGTAGGCTACGTCAACTCTCTTTCTTCTTCAGTCTTCGAACAGTCTTCATTCGTCACGACTGTTTCTGCAAGCATGGGAGTATGTGCTCCCTTGCAACTCAACATCCCAAAATCTTCTAGGATTTTCTGGGTATATCTAGACCGGTGAAGGTACAACTTACCTCCCTCATAGTCCCTGTCAATCTGTAAGCCAAGATAACATCTGGATTCTCCCAGGTTTGTGATTTCAAAATGTTTCGAGATATCATGCTTCACCTCAGCACTAAGCTCTTCACTTTTGCATAATATCAAAGTGTCGTCCACATACACAGCCACAATGATGATCTTCCAGTCTGTTATTCTTACATACACTTCCTCCAAGACAATCACTCTATTTTGGTGTACCGTACTTGCAAGTACAGTCAGGGTGCCCTTCGTTTGGAGACTATAGTCTTTCGTTTGGCCAAATTAGGCTAAAGGAGGTGAAAATAAGGGCAATTTGGGTTTTTGAACTGTTTCTTCAGTGTGAAGAAACTTCACCCTTCAAAAAATTGGGACCCAACAATTTTTTCAGTTTGAAGATTTCTAATGAAGTTGCAATGCACTTTGCACTTCAGACCTCTTTAGGCTTTTTCACATCAATCCAACGGATCCTTTAGATCCAACGACCCACCTGTCGTGTAATAACCATCGTCGATCTGTGTGACTCGAGATCGGACGACTTTCCACGCTTTTGTGCACTGATCAAGGGCCTTCGCGGCACTAGGCACTTCGGGCCGCTAACCGACCAGCTGAACTAGGCGCGCGAGGTCCCGCGACCTCTCCTCCTCTTCTCTCTCTCTACGATGGATTTTCCTCTCTCTTCACAAGCTATGGCTACTCTTTGTGGATCGATATGGCTACTTTCTTTCTCCTCGACCAGGCGCGGCCTCCTTATTGCTGAGTCGCACTACCAGAGCGCCCATTCTCAACAACTTACAACTCTAAAAAAGTCCTCCTACAAGGAGATATCCAAGATTTGCACTTTGAAACCCTAGCAACTTTGAAGAGAAGGATATATTGGGCTTTACTCAGGCTTTCCCTGAGCTTTCACTAGTTGCTCCTATCTGGCTGAGGTCGCCCTATAGCAGGCAATGTTCTACTCCAAACCGCTCTTCAAACGGTGTTTGATTGGATTCAAACCAATCACACATGCCAAGCAACCTTTTAGAAGATTTTTCAGCTTCACCCTTTTTTTTTTTTTTGCTTGCCCTCTGATTCAGCTGACAATCCCCTGCCTCTGAATCTTCTTACAGTTTTTGAGCTAGTCCACAAATCTCCATAGACTCAGTTTTGTGCTTCCTAGCTAACAAACCGTCGTGAATTCGCAGCTCTCTGTTCTTGTCTGGTGATTCAAGCCACCAAGGGCTCTGATATCAAGTTAAGAAAACACAGTTTAAACACCCGACCGGATCAATCACCACAGCACAACGTTAGGTGCAACAAGACAACAGAATTGCTCTCCTCAAACTGTATATTCAACTAATAAGTAAGTACAAAGATAAGATTGCTTAAAAGCACTCAAAGGGCTCGTAAAAGAAAGATGGCCTGATAACTCTAGAACTAAGCACACGTGGTGCCATCGAAATAAGAAAGCACTGTATAAGTCGATCATTGCTATTTTAACTACAAAGCCTTGTGGATTTTGCACACTAGGTCCTTCTTACCCTTTAGTTCGTATCGCTCTAGCTGCAATATATAGATTTTTTCTTCGATAGTCCCGTTGAGGAAAGCGGTCTGGACATCCATTTGGTGGACTTCGATATATGTTGTAGCTGCATAGGAAAGAAGTAATTGAATTGAAACATGTTTGACAACAGGACTAAAGGTCTCAGAATAATCTAGATTTGGAATCTAGGAGGAGCCTTTGGCGACTAGCCTAGCCTTGTATCGATTTAATCTTCCTTCAGCATCATACTTCGCTTTGAATAGTCATTTGAATGGAATCAGATTTCGATTCTTTGGCAACTCAGTTATAGTCACGTTTGATTCTTGATTAGAAAATCGAATTCTTTGTCCATTGTAGCTTTCCACTGATCAGCATCAGGAGCTGACATTACCTCTGATACAGTGTTTGATTATTGGACAAATTAGCAGGCTGGATCATTCATAAATCGGGATGGAGGCCATCTAGATTGGTTTGATCTTTTGGATAAACTTTGATTCTTTGATGTGATTGGATTTGTTGATGCTCTGACTCATTTTTTGAGTCAGTGTCGATTTTCTGTTTTTCAATCCTGGAGCTATTTTTGATACTTGGATCAAAAATTTCTCGAGCTTTCTCCTTGTGGTTGATAGATTGATCTTCCACAAAAATGATATCTCTATTGGTGTACGCCTTCTAGGCGTCTAGATTGTAGAGCTTATATGCCTTGTGATATGGGGGATAACCAATGAAAATCAATTTTCTGCTTGTGTCATCCAGCTTCTTTCTTAGATCAACAAGGATCTGAGTGTAAGTTATGCATACAAACACTCAAATATGTTTGAGTGATGATTTCAATCATGTCCATACCTCATAAGATGTTTTGCCATTCAAGGCTTTTGTAATGGATCGATTTTGTAGATAGGCGGCTATAGTTAATAGCGTTTGGCCAAAATTTCTTTGGAAGAGAGGCATGGGCCAACATGCTCTTGGCACGATAAGTGTCCAATTCTTCCTTTCTGCTATACCATTAGACTGAGGTGAGTAGTTGGCTGTGTATTGTTGTTGTATTTTTTTTGCCTTGCAGAACTCCTTGAATTCAGTGGAGATGAATTCTCCCCCTCCATCAGTATGTAGAGCTTTGATCCTCCTCTTGGTCTAATTTACTATATATGCTTTGAATTGTTTGAAAAACTTGAATGCCTCGGATTTGTTCGTCAAAAAATAAGTAACAATTATTTGAGAAAATTCATCAATGAATGTCAAAAAATAGAGGGCTTCGCTTGTGGAAGCAGACTGCATTGGGCCACAAATGTCACTATGTACAAGATCTAGCAAATCTCAAGAAGTATGTACTGAATCGAGAATGAATGGACTTCTATCATGTTTGTTGATAATATAGCTTTCAGATGGAGAATTCGATTTGCTAATGGAAGGAAGATCTTGCACTAGATTTTGATTCAACATTTGATGAATACTATTGAAATTCAGATGGCCTAATCTAAAATGCCAAAGCATATCAGTTGATTCAGAGGTAGATGTGTGAAGAGCTTGACTATTTAGTAGTGACTAAGCTTGTAAAGATAGCCACATCTTCTCTCAAAAGCTAAAACTTTCCGAGACTTGTCAAGAATAGTGCAACCCTTTGTATTGAATTTGACCCTCTGACCAAAATCAGTGATTCTGCTTATTGAGAGCAGATTTTTGGTCAGATTTGGAATGTGAAGAACATTGAATAACAACTTTACTTCACCTTTCTGAAATTTGACCCTGACTGTTCCTTCACCCATGATGGAATGAGATGAGTTCTTTCCAAGTTACTCAACTCTAGAATGGGTGAATGATTTGTAGTTTTGGAACTAGTCTCGATGGTGGTCATGTGTTGTGTTGCTCCCGAGTCCAGATACCAGGAATTGATATCTTGATGTTCTCCGACCCTGGTCATGAAGGCTGCTTCATCTTCCTCTTGTTGCTAGATCGAGTGACTGGTTGTTGTAGCATTTGCTTGTTTTTAGAATTGCTTCTTCTTTTTTTGTTGTATTTAAAAGTTCTGCAGTCCTTCTTATTAAGTGATTTCTTTTGAATTAATCACCTACTCCATTGTTGTTCATGTGTAGATGGCTAATCAAATAGAACTAGAAAATATGGATGGCCAGTTGATTCTGGAGGCAATAGTTGAAGTTGAAGAGACTCAAAATTCTATATATATTGACACTATGGAAATAACAAAAACAGCTCTCTACCTCTTCTATGGCAAGTTGCTCTCCAACTGCCGCCACTGTCACCACTGTTTTTCCCTTTATCACTCCCATTATCATTCCCTTCACACTTCCCCTTGACTTTTTAAGCAACGTCCATGAAATCTGGCCGAGTGTTTTTGCCCCATCTCAGCCCACGGATGTGTGTGCTACCCATGTTGTGCAGGCTGCACTTCCTGCCAAACAACAAGTCAACGTGGTTTTCCAAACAATTCACCAGTTGGCAAACCAATGCATCCTCAAGCTCCAAGAGCGTGACGATTGGATGCATCAAAAAGATTACCTCCAAGCCAAGGCCGACACTGTTGACCAGCTGACTCAACAGATGAATGATGTTGAAGACCTCAAAAAAAAACCTCCCACAAACAAATAAAAAACTTCAAAAAATTAATAAAGAGAATGACATAGACATTGAGAAGCTCTGCACTCATATGAAAAAACTCAAAGAGTCTTTGACTACTAAGCGCAAGCTATCCCAAGCCTATTCCGACTCTGGACGTGTATTGCACGGGTAGTTGTTGGCTGCACAATGATACTGTTTTGACCTCCAATAACAAATAGATACGCTAAAAAATAAGCCCAACGAGCAGGCCATCTAGACTGTTATGGCCCAACAAATTGACTACATCCAGCAACAAGTCGATGGCCTGAAGGGCAGGTCGCATCGTTGAATTCTCTTCTTCGATCGACCGAGATTCTCAATGACACCAAATATGCCCAAATCGAAATTGGCTCCCCTCTAGTGCATCTCATCAATCCTTAAAAGACGATTATGAGTTCTCCAGCAGAATGCGTTGGAAATCTCAAATCTTCGGGCCAAATATGTTGAATCAGCCTTGTGAAGAGTTGCCAACAATTGGCAAATCTAGCTTGATCAAAAACCATGTAGAATCATGTAAAATGTACGTAAGTGGGTCCCACACATGTGAGGCTATGGAGCCATGTGCTAATACACACTAGTGTAGGTTAGAACAAGTCTAAAGAGTTGGTCATGTCATTTTGGTAGTGATTCCTAGATTATAGGATCTACACCTAAGTTTAAGGTGAAAAATTGACCAACTACTCACCTACTAGGCATGACTCTAGGAATTAAGCTAGGTTATAAATAGGTCATAGCTCTTCATGCGTTCCTCCTACCTATATCCGTCACACGGACATGCACAATTCCATATGTCTCAATTAGAGTGTCTGGGTCCTCTCAAGGTCATTAATCATCAACAGGCCTCGAAGTGGAATAAAATCTAGGCGTGACCAATAATCTCAAACACTGGAGGACCGATCTACCATATTAGAACTATTCCATGTCCTTAGCTAAATATGGTCGTAGCATTCTTTCTCCCTTAAACAAGTTTTGTCCTCAGAACGAGAAAACTAAGGAAGATCCGGATTTGTATGCTTTTAACTCTTTCCCATGAATCATTATCCTCAAGTCCATCCAATCTAATCAAGCACTCAGAGATAGAACGATTTTATCAATTGTTTATCTCTGGTTCAGAGTACTCTTTCGGTTTCCAAAGATACATTGAGTGATAAGTCCTCCAAATGGGTAAAATCTTTAATACATAAAACTGTCATCATCAAATAAACTAAACTTATATGATACACTGGATGAGCAGTCGACCAATTTTGAAAATTAGGTTTAGAAGCTAAACAAATCAATTCTTTAATTTTCACGTTTACCTTGAAAATCGATCTTTAATCTGACCTCGATATCAAATAAGTATTTAGAGATGGAGTAATTCTCAGATTATCTATCTTTGTATTGAAGTACTATATCGACCTTTAGAAGTACACTAACAGGTAATTTTACTATTGGGTCTGATTCACTCCAATCTAATAACATCACCTTCATGTAACCTCAATTTACATGAATCACTGGGTGAGTTCTCACCTTACATTGGAAATCAATGTTCAAAAGTCAAAGATCCAAACGATTATAGTCCAAAACTATCCACAATTACTTGTAGACCTATCATAAATGCTTCTTGGTACCAATACACTTAGGATTTTTTTCAAAAACCTAAAGTACCACAATTCAGAAATAGCAATTATACCCTCTTGATAGATTTATCTGTCTCCTAATTAACCGGAGATTTAGGCTGAAAACAGTACACAAGCATTCCTTGACAACAATCAATAGTAGTTTTTCATCCACTAAAGTAGCAAATTCCTCATAAGTACCCAAATTACCTAAAAAATACATGTGATATCCACACAATCTCAAGTTTGTGCAAGAATAAACAAATTTAGGGTTCAAATAACATATCTAAATCCTTGACTCTCCCAATTGATCAAGAATTACTCATTATTTTAAAAATCTTTACATTTCCCTAAAATCTATCAATGACCTTTAAGTATCAATCTATGATTCGTCAATCATAATTTACAGGATTCCAAAACCATACTTAATCATTAAAAAATACTGGAGTATATGCACAACATACAACTCAAGAGATATAAGAATCATTCTGAAATCTTTTCCACAAGGAAAATCACTGGATTCCAAGAATATTCTTCCAAACCCATTCTTAATCAGATTATGAGGTCCAAATTCTACAATCAACCAAGTAATTAAAGACCATTACAACATTCATCTTTAACAACATATACTTTATACAATCTCCTAGAACAACATCTAGAGATTACAAAGTTCAGTTGAATTCCAAAAATTTAGTTTACCATTTTTGGAATCATTAGGATCCGGTATCCAACTGAGCTCACTGGGATATTTTAACTAATGAATCAAGTCTGAAATACTCATCCAAGAATTTCGTATATCCTATGCACACAATTTACTGATGAATCCAAATGACTCATAAATTATGTGTCTTACAAGCAATACACACACAAAAAATAGTTTTCGGTGAATTTTCTTCACACTCTATTTTAATAATTAACTTCCACAGGAGTAAATCAACTACTCAAGTTAATTGCCCATGATTTAAAAATCTTAAATGTCTAGGTGCAGCTCTTGATTGTACTAGTACAACACCACATTTAGATCCTTATCCAAATCACTCTTTAAGTTAACCTATAGATCTATCAGAACAGATCTGCTAAATCTGCAAGTAATTGTTAAACACAATATTCAATCATATGTCTATGTTCATCGACTAGGTTAAGTGAACCAAATAACCTTAGTAACCAGGAATACATAGTAGATCCAAACAAGAATAATCGTGCACATATGAGAATAATTTCACTATGACCCAGTACATAAACACATATGTCATTATCAGGTAGATTCCTCCAAAAACGGCATATGTTACTCACATATCACACTAAGAATCTTGTAACTCAACTACTAAAAAAAACTCTATTTCTCGTGAGTAAATAACATATCTGAAATATCTCTGAAGTGAATAATTTCACATCACAAGTTTTTCAACCATCATACTTTTACCACAAAAATTCTTCATCCAATCAACCTACTTCAGATCTTAGTGTACAAACCAAGATTAGGCTGACTTATATAGACATCTTTGGACATAAGATTAAGATTAAACTTTATTCCATCTGATCCAATCAACGGAATCTTAAATTAATCTTTACCACCACTATCCATAAACATGTTTGGTTCATTTTTTATCAGTATCTCTTAGAGTTTGCATCTCATTTTGTATGTAGATGCTGATTTTTCTACATTGGCAGGATTGTTGGTTTGCTCCTTATTGTAATCAAAGATCAGAGACATGGATTGGATCTTGAATGATCTGAAATCCTTCACATGGTATCAGAGCTACTGTGCTTTAGGTTATGAAAGGATCAGCCATCTTTAGCAAAGATTTGGAGGAGTTACCAATGCTAGAGCATGCTAGATTGATTTCTACTCAAAAATCAGCATTTTTGCATGTGTAGAATTAATCTTTTGTAGGTCAAAACTTAATATAAGGTTATATACTTGATTAATTCCGATTTAAAACGTGGTTTAATGGAACTAGATGATTTTTGGTGCATTAGGAAGGTCTCATTGGAGGCTACAAGATGATATATCAAGTTTTTAAAAATTGCATGTAGAATTTGAGATGTTCAATTTTTTGTGATTTTGTCAAAACTCTAATTTTGATTTGATCTCTAGTTTGTGAGGTTACTGAACTTTATCTGCGTGTGTGTCAATATTAGGAAGTGGCAATAATCATTAGATTGAGAATAGATCATATATTGATTAAGATTTCACTATTCTATGTGTTGATTTTCTAGTTAGAAATGCTAGAAGAGATTTGAGAGGTTCCATATCTTTGTGATTTCTTCTTGAGTTCATTTGTTGACATTCAAAAGAGTGCTTTGTGCATTGGAATAGGTTGATAGAAGAACATCAGGTCATTGCAACATGGCTACAAGTGGTGGATTCATGTTGGAAGGCAATGATAGGCTTATCTCAAGTAACTATTCATTGTGGAAACTGGATGGAGTCACTTCTTGAGATGAATGATGTTTTGGATATTGTTGTAGGGCTGGAGGAGAGACTAGCAACTCAACAAGATCAAGTGACGTATGACAAGAGAGCAAAGAAACCTCTACACATCATTAAGATGAATGTTACCAATGAAGTTCTCAAGGAGATTGGTAAGTGCACATCATCTTTGGAGGCTTGGGAAGCTTTGAAGAAGCTTTATGAATCCAAGTCTACATCAAGAGTTCTTACTCTTAGGAGGCAAATCTTTCAAAGTTTGCAAAAGAAGGAAGAGGGTACTCATGCTTTTGTTTTGAGGGTTAAAGCATTCAATGATGAGTTAGCATGTATTGATGAAAGCATTAAGGAGGTAGAACTTGTTCAAGTTATACTTGATGGCTTTGTTGGATGATCATGCTAATCTTGTTCAAAGTTCAAAAGACTTTGCCAAGTATTGTGGATTTTCAAGAGATCTTGGTGAATGAGGAGTATGGGCTTCAATCAAGAGGAGGTGGATCTACATCGACATCTCATTATGAAGAGGAGGCTATGTTCATCAAAGGCAAAGGCAAGTGGTCTAAAGGGCAAGATCAAGGTGAGATTTCTTCTTTTGGCAAAAAGAAAGATAATTCTAAGTTGAAATGCTTTTATTGTGGAATCAAAGGGCATTATGCAAATGAATGTTTGAAGAAGCAAAGAGATGAAGGTAACAAGCAAATCAAGTTTACTACTAATGATGAGGATCTAGGTGGTGGTGATTCTCTTTTGATGTGTTCTTCAAGTCCAATATCAAGTGAAGGTGACAAAGATTCATGGTGGATTGATAGTGGACTAGTCACAAGGAGTTCTTTACTTCTTTGGTCACTTATGATGGAGCCAAGAAAGCAATTTACATGGCCAATGGTGGTGAGTGTGTGATTGAAGGTATTGGTTCAATTCCTATTTGTCATTCTACTAATAGGAAAACAAGACTTCATGGTGTTCTTTACATTCCTTCACTTTCAAAGAATTTGCTAAGTGTTGGTCAAATGATAGAGAAAGGATACATGATAAAGTTTGGTGGTGATGCTTGATGAAGGTTCTTTCTTAGAAAAGATTGTTGTTAATAATTTCTTTGATCATATGGAAAAAGATTTTGCTAGGTGCATGCATGAAGGAGGTGGTTCTTCTACATTTTTTTGTGAGGAGTCCAAGAAAGTCATTTTTGCAGCAAGTGGAGTCACATGTCTTCATAAAGAGAGTAGATCAAATGGTTCTATCAAGAGACTTGGTGAGGGAGATAGTCACAAGTCAAGAAGAAGAGAAGTATGTGAAGAGTTCAAAGTAGGATGTACTTTGGATGATGTCAATGTGAATGATAGTAAGGAAGAAACATTATCATATGAAGGTACTAATCATTTTTTTCATGGATTCTAATGTCTTTGAGGTTTCTACTTCTTATGATGCAATCATTTAGAGGGAGTCTTATGAAGGAAAGAGCAATGGAAGATTGGTTTGTGTGAAGATCCAAGGCATGGATCTCACATCTCTTCATCAACTCAAAGCATTCTATGATTATGAATTGATCACTCATGATCGAGATGGCACAAGGTTGTTTGGAGAAGACTACATGGAGCAAATCGAGAGGCAATTTTTTCAAGGCAAGGGAAATCTCATTGGTGAGCTTATTGAGGTTTTTATGGACTCAATAGGGTTGGATTTATTAGGTTTGATACTCATCTTCACCTACTCTACTTCATGTTGGATGGAAAGTTTGGAATCTATCTTTGATTTATGATGGTGCCACCAATGACATTGTTTTCACTACCCTTTGTGAAAGATCAAGATCAAGCATTGATGAGATCTTGTTGGGTATAGATTATATGTTCGAGAGGGAGTATTTCTAGAGGTTCAAGTCTGAAGATATTCATATCTTTGATATCTTTGATGATCAAGAGAAGGGTAAGCAAGTGGACACGACTCACTTTGCTTTACTCACATATTTTGGAGAATCTTCTTGTGTAGATGATGCTATGCAAGTGGATATTGGTTCTCATGGTTTTCATATTGGAAAAGCAAATAATGGATCTAAAAAACAAAATTTGTTCAATGAATTTGATGGTCAAGAGGAAGATCAAGAGGTTGGTCTCAAAGGGCTTCAACAACACAAAAGGAGAGGTGGCAATTTGGAGCTAGTCAAGAGCATCAAAGGAAAGTTATTTGGCAAAGATGTTATGGATCTGTTTTTGCAGCTTATTGAAGACTCAAGAAAGGTCAAAGGGGTAGCAAGGAAGTGTTGTTCAGGTTTACTTTACTTCTTCTATCTCATGTTTGAGCTATTTCATGTGAATGTGTGCAAATTGTCAAGATATGGACAAACTAGCTACATTGTCTTGCAATATCTTATTGTTGAAGTTGTACTAGCATTCTTGGTTGGTTTTGATGATGGAAATGAAGCTATTGGAGGCTAATTATATCACTCATCCATGATCAAGTTCTCAAGTGTTGAGTTACATGATGCCAATGTTTGGAAATTGTCAATTTTTGGTGAGTTCAAGGTCATTTTCTTGTGTCAAGTAGAACTTGAAGATGGACTAGTGCAACCTACTTGGTTTATGGAGTCATGTGGTGCTGGATTTGCATCATTGATGTACTCACCTACTCATGGATTTCCAAGGTTTGATGGTTTCTTGTGGCAAGATGGAGATGGAGGCTCATTCATGGAGTTTTATGGTGGAGACATATCAAGAAAGGACAAAGTTGGAGGAGACAAGCAAGCAAATGGTCATCACTCACACTTATTGTTTGGGTGCTATGATTTTCCAAAGAGTTCAAATTTTGAAGCATGGAGGAATCATTTCATTCACATTCTATTTGGTTCTTCATGTTCTAGTTATATCTTGACATGTAAAATTGATGTAAGAGATAGTGAAGCATCCAATTTGGACACTATTCTCTATATCAATTATGAAAGATACTTTAGAACCTTAGATCTTAAGAAACTTCAAATAAAAGTTTCAGCTCATTTTACTGCACCTACCATCCTCACTTTCCACAATGAATAGTTACTTGAGGTAAGCCTATCAATGCCTTCCAACATGAATCCACCACTTGTAACCATGTTGAAATGACCTAATGTTCTTGTTTCAACCTGTTCCAATGCACAAAGCACTCTTTTGAATGTCAACAAATGAACTCAAGAAGAAATCACAAAGATATGGAACCTCTCAAATCTCTTCTAGCACTTCTAACTAGAAAATCAACACATAGAATAGTGAAATCTTAATCAACCTATGATCTATCCTCAATCTAATGATTATTTCCACTTCCTAATATTGAAAAACACTCAAATGAAGTTCAGTAACCTCACAAACTAGAGATCCAATCAAAATTAGAATTTTGACAAAATCACAAAAAGTTGAATATCTCAAATTCTACATACAATTTTTAAAAACTTGATATATCTTCTTGTAGCCTCCATCTTCCTAATGCACCAAAAATCATCTAATTCTAGTAAAACAAGTGAGAATTTAGAATTGATCAAGTATATAACCCTATATTGAGATTTGACCTACAAAAGATCAATTCTACATATGCAAAAATGCTGATTTTTGAGTAGAAATCAATCTCGCATGCTCTAGCATTGGTAACTTCTCCAAATCCTTGCTAAAGATGGCTGATCCTTTCATAACCTGAAACACAATAGCGCTGATGCCATGTGAAGGATTTCATATCATTCAATATCCAATCCATGTCCGTGATCTTTGGTTACAATAAAGAGCAAACCAACAATCCTACCAATGTAGAAAAATCAGCATCTACATACAAAATGAGATGCAAACTCTAAGAGATATTGATCAAACATGAACCAGACCCTGAAATATAGTTGATGTCCATACAATTATAGTATCCTACTGTATTTCACACGTGTGGATCCAAAAATATCAAAATATGAGCATTCTACACACAAGATTGCAAGATATTATCAAGAGAGTGCACCAATGAGTAGTAAAACCCAAAGAGAATCATGTATAATGATGAAATTATTGGGAGAGAGGGGAAATATAAATGACGAACACGAACGAGAAACAAACTCGAACAAGAAACAAATGAGAAACGAACTCGAGATATCATTATTCACTTCAGCAATAAGTTTCTCATTCTTGCAGAGTATTAGAGTGTCATCCACATACACAGCCACAATGATACGCCTATCAGAATGAACAAGACTTTAGTGATAGAAATCACAGTCATTCTAGATTACGTAGCCAAATATTTAATGGATGAAGCGCTAGACGAATAATTTGTCGCGAATTGCAAGACAAATTATCTGTCACGAATGATTCGCAAAGAGCTAGACTGTGCTCAGCTGATAATTAGTCGCGAATGATTCGCAAAAGACAAGACTAAAAGTTAATCATCTATTACCAAAAAGAGCAACTATAAAGATCAGACAAAATGAAGAACAAACATAGCAATATTAACATAGATCTGAATGTAGAAAAAAGAGTTGTATTAGATTAAGTATATCATGTTTACAAGTTAATAGTGCGGTAGAGCACAATACAATAGCAGACGAAGTCGCGTGCCCTACGAAGCTTATTTTGTCTGTAATGAGGAATGAAACCTCTTCTCTTTTCTTTTCTTCAACCTTATCAAGAATGAATACTTGTTGTTGTTCCGCTGAATACAAGAATGGTATCCAATATATACATAATATTACAGGTGTGCAAATGTAAAAGTACAGAGTGGATGTGTTGTCTATAGGAGATCGTGGGTGGCTACAATCGTTGTCCAATTTGTTAGCCCAACTGCATGGGATGAGCGTGAAAAGGGAGCGACATCAGGTGAACGTTGGTGATGATGCAAAAGTGCGTCACTTCTTACGAGTAGCCTTAGGATTAGATTTACAAGGTGCCTTAGCTTTTAGGGCACTTTTGGCATTCAGTAAGGTAGTCTCACCTTTTCGCCTGTCACCATAATCTATGTAAGAACACAATGTCGTGATTCATTCACCTTTTCTTTGTCTGTGCAAATTTGCGTGTAAATATGCAGATTGCGTGACAACGTTAGTAAATATGCAGCATGAATGGAGGCAGATTAAAATTGGGATTTAGGAGAGTAGAAGGAGTAAATCCAACACCCCCTCTTAATCTGGAGCCGTGAATGTCTTGATTTTCAGACTGAGCAATGCACAAAATCTGTTGTGTGCATTAACACTGAGTGCTTTCGTGAAAATGTCTGCAACCATGTCTTGCGTTCTGTAGTATGTTAAGCTCACCTCTCTGTCGAGAACCTTGCCCCTGATGTAGTGATATATTATCTCAATGTGCTTACTCCTAGAATGAAATCTAGGATTGGCTGATAAGGCAATGGCACTTTGGTTATCACAAAACAAAATTGTAGGGCTTTAATGATACAGATTGATGTCTGACAACAAATTTCTCAACCAAAACGCTTTCTTAATAGTTTGAGAAGCAACAATATATTTTTCTTTAGTAAAAGAAAGTGCAATAGAGGTTTGCTTACGACTGTTCCAAGAAATAGGACCGCCATTGAACAAGAATGTAAATCCAGATGTGGACTTACGATTGTCTACATCTCCTCCCTAGCTTGCATCAGAATAACCACTGAGTTGACGAAGATTGTCATTGTTGACATCTCCATAGCAGATGCACTGGTCCATGGTAGCTCAAATGTATCTCATGACTCGAATGAGAGCCTTCCAATGGGTAGTTCCAAGATTAGCCATGTATTGGCTGAGTGAGCTGACAGTAAAAAAGATATCTGGTCTTGTACAGACCATTGTGTACATGAGAGATCCAAGTATCGATCGATACGGATATTCTCTCATCTTGCAATTTCAATCTTGCAGTTGGCATGCAATTTTTTAGTCAATAGCAAGTTGCAAAAGATGTTAGAAATTTGTGGAGCACTTGTACAAGTTGACGAGATGCCAAAAAAATATGATGGCAATATGGTATTAGAATTTCCATCATCAAATTTGACAAGCATGGAAGGCATGCAAAGATCCTATGACTGTCACAACTGGGTGAGATATACAACTTCTACAATACAAGGTTTTCTAGAGATTGTGAGAGTGTCAACATGCGGCGGTGGGTTTGAGTGTAGGAGTGAAAATTGTTCACATCTCATATCTTTTGGTGCCAAAAATTGTACTCAGTTCATTGGCAGACTAAAATCTAGATGTCCAATAGGCCTGGTTCCAAATGATATTGGCAGTATGAAATGTCATCATTGTAATCGTCCACCATTTTGTGTGAAACAACGCTCAACCAAAATATATTATTGTATACCAGAAAACACCACATATACTAGAATGGCAATTCATATGGGAATTCACCACCATGAATTTGGAGAGGGTGAGTCATACACCAACATGTAGATGACAAGAGAATTGGTTAAGAAGAAGGCAATTCAAAAGTTGCAAATGCTTGGTGTTGTTTTAATCACGTTTATAGGGTTAAGGATTGGGTGACAATGGTCGTCGCCCATGTTTACGACACACGGTATAAACTTGTCTCCACATGCAATCTCATTGGGAAGATTACCTCCCACTGGTTGAGTTTGCATATAATAATAGAAAACATTCTGCTACAGGTTACAGTCCTTTTATGCTTATGTATGGTTTTCAACCTAGATCTCCAGTAAATGTTGAGACGAAGTCTGTTAAGATCCAGAAGCTTGTTGATTTCCTATATGATATGCAAGAGATGTTGCAAGTGGCTAAGGATAGCATCCGTAGTGCTCAAGATAGAGCTAAAAACTATACCGATCTTAAGAGGTCTCCAAGAGATTTTAAACTTCATGACTGGTATATCTCAGGATCTCAAAAGATTCTAAGACAATGCGTACATGGAAGCATTATAAACTGTCTGTCCGTTTTTGTGGACCGTTGAGGATTGTACGTAGAATTGGTTCTTTGGCGTATGAACTCAATCTTCAAGGAAAATCGACTGCACGTCCAGTATTTCATGTAAGTCATTTGAAACTAAGTTTACATGAAGGTGATAAAGTTGGATCGGATGAGGATATATCCCATTTGGAAGATTTGTCACTTAGTATACCTTTGGAACCTGAGAAAGTGCTCAAAACCAGAGATAAACAAATGAGAAATTGTTCTATCTCTGAGTGCTTAATTCGGTGGAAAGGACGTACTGAGGATGATGATTTGTGAGAGAGAGAGTTGATAGCATAAAGAAGAATTTCTCTAAGAGTCAGCTTCTGAGGACAGGAGCAGTTCAAGGGGGGAAGAATGCTATGTCCATGACTAGTACATAGGATCCAGTATACTCCTAGTCTTGGATACACGAAAGGTACTCTAGTAAATCAAGCTGTTAGTTATGCCACGTCATACTGGACGTGACCTGAAAGTAACTAATATCCTTGTGAGGCCCAGAACACACTAAATGGAGTTAGTACAAGGTTTGAGACAATGTATGCATGTGTAGAGTTATCAAAAGCAATCTATGAATAGGTGGTCCATGCATGAGGACTCTATTCTAGATGAGTCTATGTATAGGGGAGTTAGGACCTTGCATGTCCATGTGCACAGGAGGTTCCAGGCTCTATATAAGGAGGCCAAATTCGCCCTACTCCTCACATTTGTTTTTCATTGCTTGGCTCTCACTCTACTTTCATGCTTCTTGTTCTTTGGCTTGGGGGTGAAACTTATAGAGTTTGATTGGATGCTTCTACTTGGTTGGGTGGTTTCTCCATAATGTGTTTTCCATTGTATTTGTCTTCTAAGCAGGATCTTGAGGAGCTTTCCCTTATAATGCAATATCATTGCTTTCTTTAATAATATAATGCCCTAGCTATCATGAGCAATATCTATCATTTTTTAGCTTTTCGCATACCAATCACTCCTGGCATTGTGCCACCTACCTACCAAGCTAGTTACATAGAAACACTCAAGTTCCATCACCAAAACGACTGGAAGTTGTAAAAGATCAGCTCAAGAGCTAGCAAATTCTCTAAACCTTTGCAAAGAGAAAATCCATACCTGCAATGAATTGTCTCTTGACTACAATGTGGTGCCCAAGGATGAGCTCACACCTTGTATGTACATATTAGAACAAAAAGAATCGTTCAGTGTACCTGAATCTATATACATAGGTAGTGCCTTTTTGGTGGGAGGCAAGAAATGCCAAAGGCTGAGCGGTAGACACTCCAGTACTCAAGGACTAGCAACACATGATGTCCATAGTGACTATATCTATAAAGCAAGCGTGCATGGCAATTTTCATCAACATACATGCTTGGATATACCTTTGCACATATGCATCCTCATTGTGTAATTCATTGCATGACAGAGCATCACCAACATTGGTATTTGTATATTACAAGATAGTACTCTGAGTGTTTTCGAAGGGTGAAAGCTAGTGCACTACAACTCCACCATGTACTAGCAACTACATAACAACATCTATGCTCAAAAAACATGATACATTTGCATACTATTGTTGGTTGAACATTCATATGCTACATGGCTAGGGGTGAAGGCTTTCACAACCACAAGCAACATGGATGTCACACATTTGGAGCCCACAAACTACACATCAGTTTGAAGAAAACTACATACAGCTGACAATAATGATGTAGTCATCATTATCAAATAACCTTACCATGTCTGCCATGCCTAATCGATTTTAATACTGCAAAACCCACTCTAGTGGCTACCTTCAGCTCTCTCCAAAAGGTACAAATGTTCAGATATAGTTTGATGTACACGTGCTTGATTTTCACACTTTGCACGGCCCATTTGGTTGCTTATCACTAATTACAAGAGACTCAAATCTAGATCTAGAAAAGACTAGCATTATTGACACATCAAGGAAACCAACAAAAATATCCAAAAATCGCATTTTTGAATCCTTAATCGCCTGTAATATCATGATGTAGTTGTGGCCGTTATCATACCAATCAAAAGCTCTCTCCAAAGCTAACACATCAAACTTGATGTGTGTACAATCAATGGCACCACATACTTGTGGTATACCATGTATTTTCATGCCAGAGGAAATGCAGGCTGCCTTCAGGCTTCAGCTATGGAGGCATAAGGCAGAAAGGGCTCACAGGAGCATGCATGCAAGGTGCAACAGGTCATCAAGAAACCCGTTGCACATGCAAATATGATGGAGAGCACGGGTGTCTAGTCAGCCCATCCTCTCCTCTAGGTCATGCACGGCCGGGTTGTGCATGTGAAGACACCCTAAGTGGCTCACTATCACTCTTGACTAGCTCCATTTGAGCTCTTCTTGAAACTAGGCCAACGTTGAAGTCCCATTCTATGCCTATGTCAAGATCAAGTGTGGTTGAACGGGAGCGGGGGATTAGGGTTAGGGTAGGTTTAGGTGGCCAGTTAGCAGAGAGTGTGCAAGGGATCAGATAGCAAGAAGAGAGAGAGAGAGAGAAAGAGAGAGAGAGAGAGAGAGATGGTGGCAGCAGCAGGGTTGGTAGCGGTGGAGCGGAGAGATGAGGGAGGCTGTCCGCAGCTGGATGAAGCGGCTGGGGAGAGGATCGAACTGGTGCAGCCCAACGTAGGCATAGTACTGGGTGATCATACCTCTTCTTACGATGGTGATTACTCAGGAACACTCTACATAACCACCAGGTCATCATCCTCAACCTGTTCAACTTACAAAATCTGCCACAGATAGAAAAAACATGGCATAAAACGATTATGTTATTTCGTTGTTGATTTTGACCTATTATTTTGATCTGGGTTTGGCCAAAAATTGGAGTTTTCCAGAAAAATTCCTTCGTGTCGTGCCGAGTTTCGCATCGCCCATCTCTATTGTGATTCAGTGCCTCTCTCGCTTTAAGATAGGTGAATTATCGATAATGCACACCTTTTCAGACTTAGGGGCCTGCCCCACCTACAAGTCTTGACACAAGTTATGTTAATGGTATTGGAGAGCAGTTTGCTAACTGCTATGCTGGCTGCCCCACCTACAGTTATCAGCTAACATTCAGTGACCACTAACCAACCACCTGCCCCACCTCACACCCATTATATGATTCATTTAGCTGCTGCAGTGGATTGCATGAATGATATGCAACACGCACATTGAAAGTCACATGACAGAGGTAAACTTCAAGAGTTCCAAGCTACTTGTTCCATCTCCATCCTTCAGCCTGCTCCAACCCATCTTCTCTTCGTCTGCCTCTCCTCCTCTTCCAATCTCGTACTCTTGCATGCTGCTGCTCCTGGTTTGCCTCTTCCATCTCCTCCTCCACGCTGCAGGGGGAAGACAATTTCGTTGAAGGGCCAGGCATTTGTGACCAAGGAGAGACGTGGACTGCCATATTTAACCGCTTCTTGCAGTCCATTATTGATTGTTGGAAGATGACACCAGTTAGCTTGAGTGCACGTTTTTGGCTCAGTTAAGGAAGAGCCAAAAATACACTAGCACCAGTTAGCACGAATGGAATCAGTTAGCTAACTTGTTCTTTCTCACTGTAGGTGTGCCACCACTCTCAGTTAGCACAAGCTAGCACTAATTGAATCTTGCTAACTGGTAGGTGGGATAGGCCCCTTGGTTTGTTTTCCGAAGTTTAATTGGCACCTTAGACAGCTCTTTATCTGTCAATGGTGGGAAATGAAGACTGTGAAGGCATATGACCAAACCCAACAAAGTTATCGTGCCATTTGAAAGCCTAAGTGAAAGGCTTTCAAGAAGTCCATGACACTCTTTTTTCTTATTATCTCTTCACGGATAGTGCTATGACCGAATGTGCTTGTGCGTCACGTCGATCCCACTTCTTTTGTTCTTCCGAAGGCACTTCCACATGTGTTGAAGAAGTAGCTCTTGACGGTGTAGTAGGTGCCAAACTAGGTGGCCTCTCTTCATCACCACTTACAACTTCAAACAAACCTTTAGCAATAAGGAGGTTTTTGATCATGTAGCACCACAAGGAGAAATTAGTTCCATCCAACCTATCTTCATTGAACAAAGAACCTATAGATTCAGATTCTTTAGCCATTTATGAAAATTCAGCTATTAGCAGATGAGAAAAACAGATTCCAGGCCAAAATCTACTAAAAAATCAGCAAGATCAAAGCTGAATTAATGAGCACTATAGATTGCAATACACCACAAACTTCCAATGAAGCCAAAACCACAACCAAAACTTTTGTGGTAAAATGGTGTGCACTCAATGTGCTAATGGAGCAGATGGTAGGACCTTCTTCCAGGCTCAAAAACAGAAAAATTTCAGTCACTAAAAATGTGTCAAAAACACATTTGTCTTCAAGGTAGATGGGCGCCCTCCTCCAAGAAGAAAATCTGAAATTTGAAGCATGTAATTTGATTTCAATCACATGAAAACTAGTTGAGCATGGGCGCCCTACTGCTGGCCCCCAAATGAGTGGAGGTTCCAAGCTTTTCCTTGCAATTTCTTGCACAAAAAACAAGGAGCCGAACAGTTCTCTCTCCACAAAAATCAGAAAAATTCTGATTTTTATGAACCAAAGGAGGAGAAATGTGGCTGCCTATTGGGTGCCCTCCAGCAAGCAATCAATTCTGAAAAATGGCTTTGATACCATGTAGGAATCAAGATTATTCATTAACACAAAGTATTCTCAAAGAGAAGAGAGAGATGGTTAGATGACCCTCTTGTAGAAACTTGTGGACAACCAATATGAACAGTAGATTGCTTAACAAAAGTGTATATCATACAAATGAATGGCTACATATAAGTAGTCCAAGATGGCTATCTACCTTCATGACTGTTGGCTGTCCAATAACTTGACTAATGGTTATCTAGCTACCATAAGTTACATAAAATAATCAAGTACCCCAAATAACAAGTTAGGTACTTATTCACATGTATAGGCCCCTAGTGGACCCACGAGTCCTTACAAGTTAGTTTCATACTAACTTGGGCCTAAAATATAAATGACCATGGTTACACAGATCTCGACCTTTTGGGTCATAGTAACCTATGGCTTCTACATCATTTACATTTATTATTCTAACAAGAGAGAGAGAGAGAGAGAGAGAGAGAGAGAGAGAGAGAGAGAGAGAGAGAGAGAGAGAGAGAGAGAGACGATTTGATGCGATTCAACCCAGGGTAGATATTTGATTGTCAGGATCAAATTCTGATCTTCATGACAAAATCATATTGGATAGTTAGCAACTATTGATTACAGTAAACTACATTACTGTTAGGTTACTAAAGCTTCTTTTAATGATTAGTTAAAGCTGAGTATATAGATAGATGCTCAAGGACATAGAGAATATAGATCGAAATAGAGAAAATCAGAGCTGCGCATCTCCTTCGTGTATTGTGATCTTTCTTGAGGTTGATTTTGATATACTCATCCATAGTACCCTCTGGTACCGCTGGTATGGTACCGCCGGTACCATATCAGTGGTATCGCCGGTACGGTACCGCCGGTACGGTACCGCCCTGGGATCCGCGGTACCAGGGCGGTACCATTTTTAATATTTTTTTTTATTTTTTAATATATTTTTAGTAATTTTTTTTTGCATATTAACTACCAAAAAAGGACAAAAAAAAGTAAAAAAAGGGGGTTCTGGGTGTAAAAAAAGAGGGTACAGTACATGATGCAGGGGACTGTTGCAATGGCACATGGGCACTGCGAGTGAGCAGACCGAGGGGCCAATGGGAGACCAACATAGGGGGGTAGCATCACATGGGGGCAAGTACAGAGGCACATGGGCATTGTGGGTGAGCAGACCATGGGCCCAATGGGAGACCAACACAGGGGGGAGCATCACATGGGGGCAGGTACGGAGGCACATGGAGGGATGATGGGGATCCACATGGCCGATCAGGCTGTGGGGATAAATAGGCACTCACAATGCCATTGTGGTCGGCATTTTCAGAGGCTGTGAGAGGGCTAGTGATAGACAGTGAGAGAGCAAGCGAGAGCCGGTGACAGGCTGTGAGAGGCTGTTTGAGAGCCAGGGTGCTGTGAGAGGGTGTTCAAGGATCAGGGTGCTGTGAGGAGAAGGTCGATCGAGATGGCTGAGCGAATACCACCGAAGCCCGAGGGCGAAGCCAGGAGAAAGCTTGAGGAAGATATCCGAAGGCACAACGAGAGGCATCGGAAGCAAGAGGCAGATATCCGAGAGATGCTGCGACAGACTCGACAGAGAAATCCGGAACCGGAGCCACCCGCCCCCGCTGTGGATCCTGTCCCCGCTGTCGAGCTGGATCTGGATGAGCAGATCGGAATGAATTTCACACGACGGCAGCTCATCATGGTCAGGGAAAGGGCGGCCAGACGTCGGGCTAACCAGGAGGTCGCTCGGGCTAACCGGGAGGCAGAGCAAGAGCGACAAAACAATGCACCAGACGAGGGCGAGGAGTCGGTGGAGGATCAGTGAGGGATGTTTAGAATAGATGAGGTCCAACCGTATGTGGCGGACTGTTGCTATGTAGTTTTCGGCAGTTTATGGTGCAGCAAATAACTAGGTGGCTGCTTAAAAAAATGACAGTATATGTGATGTTATCCTGATACAACGGTTGAATATATACATAGTTGTTTTTTGTGCAACGCGAGCCTGGTCATGTAAGATGCAATGTTTGTAATTTTTTTAAATGCAGATGTATTACATGTGTTTATTCAATGTCGTTTGGGGTGTAGGGGTGATTGCTGTGCTCATGATGTAGGTGCATATATGTGAAGCTAGCATTCACTTCAAACGAAATTAAATGAAAATAGGATTCACACACGCACATAGAATTCTTCAACATAAAATAAAGCATCACATGTACAGAGCGACATACGCACAATGTGCAGCAAATAATGTAGGCCAAACACTGTATATAATGTGAAAAATCATCTGAGTACAATGGTAGACCGTCTGCTAGAGACAAACTATTGAAACTAAAACAACAGAGCCACAATCAATGCTCTGGCTCTGACTCGGACGAATGCTCTGGAGACAACTCAGGGCCCCGAGCTGACTCTCGCAGCCGATATCTCTGCCTGTCTGGAACTGGCATGGGCTGTGTATCCGAGGGGGAAGACTCGTCATCCTCATCCTCCCAATCAGCCTCCGCATCAGCCCCCAAGCAGGCCAAACCAACAACACCTGCTCCAACTGGCTGTGATACTGCACCTCTACCTGTACCTGGAGCCCTGCGTGGTCGTCCTCTCCTCCTTGGCAGTTTCTGTGCCTTGCCTTTCTTGTTCGGTGCACCCTTGGGCCTGCCTGGTCTCTTGCGGACAAGAGGAGCTGTCAATGCCTCGTCACCCCCATGCAAATCACCTGGCTGGCTAGGCTGGGCCCAAGCTGAGGCCGACTGGGATAGGGAAGCAAAAGAGGGAACTCCCTGTGCAACTGAGCGAGGAGGATGAGCTCGTGGAGTGTGTGCCCGTGGGGCTGCTGCAGGTGGAGGAACTGGCTGTGCAGGAGGCGAGTACAGTGGCGATATGTACTGAAAGGGGCGCTGTGGTGGCCAGTACTGGTACATCCTGGGTGCTGCCAAAGGAGGAGGATGTGACGTGGGTGCTGCCACTGGAGGAGCCACTGTGGATGTGGGCGCTGCAAGAGAAAACCTGGGCACAGATGGTGGCCTGCCATGGAGACCTGGTGCTGCAGAAGTGGACGGCGATGGAGGGGCTGCAGGCCTAAATGGCATCGGTGGCACTGGAGGAGCTGTGCGACGCACATACACCCTCTGAGGAGCTGGAGGAACTGTAGGCACCTCATGCGGTTGCTCTGGCTGGGACTCTGTGTGTGGCATGCTGGCAAGAGATGATGGGGGCGCCCTGACACTCGGCATCTGCTGGGCCTCTGAATCCAATGTGGCAACCAAGTCGGCCAGCTGGGCATCCGAATACAAATGCTCTGGGCTCTGGGACTCATCCTGTGCACCAGCCTCTAAATCATCCTGTGCACCGACCTCTGAATCATCCTGTGCACCAACCCCTGAATCAACCCAAGCCTCATCCCGTGCCTCATCATGTGCACCCTGTAGACCCTGCATGGCCTCCCAATCTATGCAATGAAAGTCATCAGGTGCCTCCTCTGGTGTGCTGTCGTAGTAACGGCCATGACTCTGTGCTGCACGCATCCAAACATCTGCGGGACCGGCATCTAAACCACTCTGCCCTCTATCAAGAGCCTCCTCCATCATGTCGACATAGGTAGGTATGCCACTGCCCCCCCCTGTGTGCCCTGCCTGTCTGCCGGTATAACCTGTGCCATGTGTCCCACCTCTGCCACGTGATGCACCTGTGACCCCTGCCCGTGGCGTGTGCCCTGCACCTGTATAATCTGCCTCATCCCTCTTTGGTCTGGCAAACACAACCCGAATGGGCTCATCCTCATCATGCTCATCCTCTGACACTGGCTCATCTGCCTCATACAATGGGGGCTCTCTGTGCTCAAGCCCAAGCTCTCTCTCTCTCTCATCTCGGCAAGCTCCCTCTCTCTCTCTGCCATCAACTGTGTGCCCAGGTCATCTGCAGGCATGGGATGGGTGCTGTCCGTAGGCAAGTCAACCTAGCGCTCCAAATCAGATATCTTCGTCTGCAAGGTTTAAAATTTGCATGTCAGAGAGACAACTTTATCAAGAAATGAAACCAACATACCAGGAGTCAACCAACATGCTATGAAAGATTAGCTTATCACCTGCAATGCGCTCGTAATGGTCGGAAGCCTCCTGGCGAGACGTGCGTTGGTGCTACAGAACACCAACCGCTCCAACTGACTCACTGACAACCGGTTTCTTCTCCTCGTGTGAATGAGTGCCCATGTGCTCCAGTTACGCTCACACACGGAGGCAGCACAATCCTGTGGTGCGTCCATTGAAATACTTCAGCACATTGTGGCAGAGGTGAAACTTCAACGAAACACAAAAAATGGAGGATAAAATGAGATGCATACCTGAGAAAGGACACGCAGTGCAAGACACTGTATAGATGGGTATGTGCTACCGAACATGGTCCACCAGGTAATGGGTAGCTGCCTCCTCTCTGGATCCTGGGCAGCCGGGTGGCCGAATGTGCCCATGCCGAAACGAAATGCAGCGAGCTCCTCCATGAGCCTGATAGGATCCAAACCTATGTGTGGACCCACCCTGTGAATGTACTGAAGCCAATCGGCCTCGAGCTCCCTGTCTGCGATCTGTGTCGGAGAGAGGAAGAGGGGATGCAGCATGTGTGCAACGCTGTGGATACTCCTGTGGAAGTAGTTCCATCGCGTCTCCCATATGAACTTCAGCTCTGTCATCCTGCAGGTGAGGGGCATGTGGTTTAGGGCATTACGAAAAAGCTTAACATTGACAGAAAAACAAACTAGCAAGTACTGAAAAGATAAAGGTCAATTGCAACACTGTACCGCTTACCTCTCTGGCTGCAAGATGGGCAGCTGCAGGAACTGTCCAATCCGGTCCATGAGCTCATACACCAGTCCAAGTGTCGACCCCTCGCTGTCAGCCATGCGGAGCACAATGTAGAGTGGTCGAAGCAGTCCTGACAATGTCTGTGCATCCCTCCAGAACTGGTCTCCATCTCTCTAGACAAGGACTCGACCCTATCCCTCAGCATGTGTGTGCGGACAACCTCTGAACTAGGGACTCTCCAGCTAGGGCTGACAGACTGTGCAAGGCGGAAGGCCCTTCTGAAGGGCTCAGAGTCGGTGATGGCAAAGGGCAGGTTCAGCTCGTAAACCAGACTGGCCACGGCCTGTGTGGCCTCTCTGTCCATGTGCGGCTGATGCGCGCCGCGAATGGTCTGCTGCACGAGGGCTCTCCCTGGTGGACGACGGGTGGTGGACCTCCAGCACGGTGCACCAACCGTGATGGGAATGGACGATGACGCGACAGGCTGGGCGCTGGTGGATGCATCGGCTGTAGACGTGGAATAGGGAGAGTCGGATGCACTGGCAGGGATGGGTGCAGCAGCATAGGTGGGGTGCACTGGTGGAGGGGCAACATCTGGCATGGGGTACGAAAACTGCTGGCTGAGGAGGTCATCCGGATGGGAAGGGAAGGAAGAAGGGATCTCTTCCACATCCTCGAAGGCCCGCCCAGTACCATCCTGGGCCTGCTCGGGTGGCGGAGAGTCCATGAGAAAGTCGTAGACTGGTGGAGTGCGAGCAACAGTGGGTGGTGGTGGAACCGCAGTGGCAACTGTCGGACGCGATGGGATGGGATCCACCGGAATCTGAGCAGATGGGGGTGCATGAGGCAGAGCTGTCTGAGGGGCAAAGGGACCAGAGGAGGATGCACTCCCTCTCCTCGTGCGTGCCAGCCAAGCAGGCAGCAACTCTGGGTTAGTCACATAAGGAGCGGTGCAAAATCGGAGAACGCCCTCCGAAATGGTGTTCTCCCCTGCCACGAGCCGCGGCCCGTAGGTGTCCAGTAGTCGCTGCCTGTCGGGGACGGTCATGCTGCCACAAGGGGCAGCATTCAAGGTGGCACCATTTTTGGCGCGTGCACCGAGCAGATGGCCTTTAAGGCGAGTGAGGGATGCAGCAAACTCGACGAGACAGTATCGGCAGCGCACGATCTTCGACCGGTCTTGTTGGCCTTGTCGGCAACCCGCCTGACAATGTCTACCTCGTCCCACAGACCGGAAAGGTCGGATTGCACCATTGCAGATGAAATGAGGGATGGATTGCTGGAAAAAAAACAGCAGGGTTCACTGTTGGAGAGACGCTGAAAATGGGCGAATGCAGGGCAAAGGAAATCAGATGCAAGGCAGGGCGTTGCGTGGGCGATGGGCGACGCAAGGAATCAAAGGCAGGCAAGAAAAACCAGCAGCGATGGCAGGGCGGAGAGGGCGCAAAAAAATTTCAGAGGAAATGCGAGGGGGGCGGGTAGGTTTAGGTAAAAAAAATTAAAAAAAAAATTAAATAATAAATATATTATTATATTGTGGTACCGCGGTACCATCATGGTACCGCGGTACCAGTATGGTCCCGCGGTACCGGAATCCGCGGTACCCAGTACCGCGGGACCTATGTACTCATCATACTAGTTTTTGTCCTTGAACGATTATGTTGCTTGCATTTTTTCACTTCTATGAATTTCACTGACATTTCTACTGTCTAATGTATGCATGCAATTTTGTAATTTGATTTACATTTTCAATGTTCCATATCATCTTTGTTAAGTTTTTCTCAGATTGATTGCCTACCAGTGAACCCTGGACCGCTAATATTCTGCTCACTACTGATCAACAAGTCATTTGATCCTTGCATTCTTGGATTGCTGATCCATTCCCACACATTTCTGACACATGGAGATTTGAAGCACTAAAAGTCATAGAAATAGGAAAAATAGAAGAACAAAACAAAATATGAATGACGGTGATTGTAATAATTGTAGAGAACAATGTATTGTGGTAAACAGTATGGCAAGCTTGGTATTAAGGCTCGTGTTATGTTTGGCAAGCCCATGATCACGTTTGTGAGGAGAATGATTGGACGACATGGTGAAAAAGGAAAATACTAAAGGAGACTAGAAAGTGCATATGAAGAAGAAAGAACAAATTAGTAGGCAAAATATGAAAGAAGTTTAATCAAAAAACATAAGTACATCAACTATACCAAAACAGGGGACTCTTGTCATTACTTCAACTGCTGAATACAGTGGGTCAAAGAATAAGAAGCTGAATCTGGACAATCCATGACGGAACTGCTAACAGGGCCTCAGAAGAAGAGGCAAAAACAATGTATAGACAAATGAACAAGATGAGTCCGTATTAATAGAGCAAAGAGGAAGTATGTCCATGCTTGTGATAAGGATTCAAATAAAAGGACCAACATGCCTATGAAGAATATTGGAAACCTGAATAGACCTCTATAAGGATCGCAATTGGATCCACGAATTGGGAAGCCATGCGGAATATGATGAGCACAAACAGGATCACAAAACAAAGTGATAGGATGGTGATGCAATAGAAATGTAAATAGTATCGGCGATTAGAGCTCGTAAGCATGTGTGAACAAACTCCTACAAGGAGCAACTGTAAAAGAATCACCTTTTACATGTGAGTTGTTAAAACAACTAATTTTTTCACTGTTCTCTTGTTTTGGAGGACTAATGGACAAAAGTTTGACAGGCCTTGTAAATGTGCCAGGTTGTCCCACTCAAACTGAACTAACATGACATATCAAATATGGCGGTTGGGATCCAGAAGCCCTAATTACAAGCTGTGATTTATCAATTAAAAGTGTCATCCTGTAGTTTTTATGTCAAAAAATTCTATTCTAGAGTTAAAATGTAGGGACTCCTATACCACTGGCCTATTTCTCGCGATAGTGAACATGTACCTCCTTGGATTATGTCATGGGCCTTCCTTGTACAGTGCAGGGACATGATGCTTTTTTGGTTGTGGTAGACAGATTTTCTAAGCAAGCTTACTTTATTATGAGAAGAGCTGGTAGTGGAATTGCTGTGTAATATTTTTTATGTTGCTTCCTCATCACTATTCATATGACTATACCCAGGAAATTATGGGGGCAGGCTGCAGCCTTTCTTTCCTTATCAAATCAGATGTGTGTTTTGGAGGAGCATTAACTTGTGCCTTATTCTTTGTCCTCGAAAGCAAAGTCGAAGATTCTTGTATTTCCATGCATTTGAGCCTCGTCAGCAAGTTATTGTCAGCTTTTGGTTCACTGCTGCGATTTATATATGTTTTCTTGTTGTTCCTCATTAGTGTAGTGGATTGGAGTCGAGAACTCCTGGCATCAAGGAGATATAAGGAATCCCTTATCAACTCACCACGTATTGGAAGACATAATTCTATATCAGTAATCTGTACTTGAGACATCATTGGGAGGCGTTATATGGAGTTGTTAGCATATGTTTTGGTGTTAAATAGATCTCAATCATTGGTTTGGCATCCATGCAAACTTACACTATAGGACACAACAATATGATGAGTTGGGGAAGGAGTTTTGATGAAGGCTTTTTGAAGCTTTTGTGTGGCACAAATGATTCTTTTGGTGGTGCTTTGGTTTGCTCTTCAGTTTGCTTGGTTGGAATGTATTGCGCCATTTTGGTTAACCTATCAACTATAACCCAAATAGCATCATTTTGCTTCCCCGTCCGAGAGGTAGCCCAACCCTAGACTTTAATGTTGTCTCTAAT
The DNA here is from genome assembly GCA_029204225.1 of Diphasiastrum complanatum. Classification (NCBI taxonomy): domain Eukaryota; kingdom Viridiplantae; phylum Streptophyta; class Lycopodiopsida; order Lycopodiales; family Lycopodiaceae; genus Diphasiastrum; species Diphasiastrum complanatum. The sequence goes on along the minus strand of MU834138.1, from coordinate 1,712 downwards.
GTCTCAAAGGACCGCTTGCCAGAAATTGCGCCAATGAACTTTAGGATCTCGAATCACTAACAATGCTTCATTTGGCCAAACCAACACAACCTAAACAACTTTTTCAACTGGAAAAAGCTGAGCATAGTTCACAAAGCTTTGACAGTTTGCTTGGTTGGAATGTATTGCTGCCATTTTGGTTAACCTGTCAAATATAACCTCAATTAGCATCATTTTGCTTTTCCCGTCCCAGGTAGCCCAACCACAAGGTCCATGAATACTTGCACATTTCTTTTTGAAAATTTCAGGACATATGTATACCAGCTGCCTGAGTTCCTTTCAGCTTTTCAACCTGGCAGTGTCCACACTTAGCTGAACATATGGCCTCCCTCACTTGACTTTTAAAGTTTGGCCAATAAAAGTTTTCCTCTTTATTAAGTCAAGCGTCCTTTGTGAGCAGGGTTGCCTTGCACAAGGGTGTCATGACATTCCCTGCAGTTCATTATCTGGCACATAACCTATTCCATTCCGGAAAAGTAACCTATTCCTAATCGGAATAGTCTCTTAATATCTTGTCCTATGGAGAAATTGTTTGGATCTACATTCTTAGCTCATCAATGATCTAAAAGAAGAACTGTTGCAGGACGTCTAGCCAAATACGTACCGGATCGTACCTATCGTTTTCACAAATCGCTTAAAGGACAGATATATTAAGATTGGATCTCAGAAAATCTTAATTGATTAACTCCTCCAATCCGGCTTAAGGCATCACGCGACACTATTAGAGTACCCGTCCGGTACTCAATGTCATAATGAAAATTCTTGGAGAATTTACCGACCATCCTGGCCTTTCGACCCCTTAAGGTCAACCACATCGTTATATACTTTAACGCTGATGGGTCAATAACTAGGGTTAAACTGGGAGCCATACAAATAATGTATCCATACCTTCAGGGCTATGAATAACAGCAAAACGTTCCTATGTCGTAGGTGGCAATACCGCCTTTGAGTAGGATCTAAACTTCTTGCTTTCCAAAGGGCAAAGCCGGTCTACCATCCTGTATGGAATCACCTTATAGCCATAGTCACTGGCATCCCGTCTCAAGTACATGCGGCTTGTTAGGATCCACTATGTGTAAGTTGTAGGTACCACAGTATTTGGAGGTTTTTCAATACGCTACAACATCTATAGCATTAACAGTTTATAGAGCAAATGCATATACGGAGAAGAATATATCAGACATTTTCATTCAAGTCTATGAGTGGAGCCGATATGCAAGACGACAACTGTGTGGTACATAGTTTTTCTTTCATTGACTTGTTCTCTCATAGAACCACTCCTTACCAACGTATAACATCTACCCCAATCTAGATTCAATAATATGAAAGTCTAAATTTATCATTATAGGCTTGTATTTGAATCGGTAGATGTGGACCTTCCAGTTCCCAACTCTGGCTTTCCGTCCTGTTGCCAGCTTCACTAAGTAACGGTGGTCACTTTGCCTTGTATTCACCCTTCGCTTAAAATTTTTTTATTTTGGGCAACAAATTAGCGTTAAAAAAACATTAGTGGAAACTTCAGTAAATAGAACTAATTATGGCTTGGCCACCCACAACCCCTTCATCCCGAATGAAGGTCGTGAGGACCAAAAAACAGCCGTATTGAAACAACAATGCTCACACACAAATTACCAGCAAAGGAAAGATCAACAATAGATATGCTAGAGTTATCT
>MU834137.1:0-49233 GCA_029204225.1 Diphasiastrum complanatum | reverse complement strand
GCAGGTGTTGCTACTTGTACTCTCTCTCTCTCTCTCTCTCTCTCTCTCTCTCTCTCTCTCTCTCTCTCTCTCTCTCTCTCTCTCTCTCTCTCTCCAAGTATTCAAATTCCATGGTGTGGGGGTGAGGCTCTTGGTGACTGAATTTGAGATTATACCTGGTTGGGTCATTTGTCTATAGTGTTCCTTTTGGTGTCCTTTTAAGCTAGATCCTTGGGTGATATGTATAGAAAGAATCCAATGTTTCATGCTAGAACAAGGACTTGTCAAACCTCATCATCTACTTCTTTGAGAAAAAGAAACCCATTAATGAGATTGAGTTGGAATATTGGTCTACTCAAAGCTAGATTATTGTTGTCTTCATAAAGTTTTTTACTAGAAAACATTAGCCTATTTTTACATGGCAATCATATGGGAAAATGATGGAATTGGAATTGTCCATGTCTTGTCTAACATATTATGTAATTTGACCGCTTTATAATTGTGGTTATAATATAGCTCATATTCAAGCTAGCTATTTATATGCTCATGCAACACAAGCTAGAAGTAGGATATTCATAAGCACTCATCTTTTTGGCAAGGTTATTGCATGAAGCAAATTTTTATTAAATAGTGCACAATCATGGCAATCTATTGATAGGTATGGATGGATTGATTAAGGGTTAAGATTGATTCAAACCTTAAATCAATGCATACATCATTTTTTTTGTGAGGAAGCAATTATAATTAGTGGTGCTAGCAAGTGTCATCAAAGAAAGAAAATCTATCACAAGTATATTGAGCTCTTTCAAAGAGACCAGTCTTTAATCTTGTGTGATCTAATTTTATGATTGAACTGAATACATGTTCTAATATATTATCTTTTGCTTCATAAGAGATATTGTTAAGTTCGAAAAATTGTCACATGTTTTAGTGACTTATTGTGGCAAAGTTAAATCTACATATTGAGCCTTTATGAAAGTAGACTAAAGTTTCTATACCTCTTGATTCAGTTAGAATATTGTTCTATAAGTAAATAACAAAAATTCCTAAGCTATATATGTATGATTGGATTATAGATAAAATGTTTAGATGTTTATTCTATGGCTCTAGTCAATGTGTAAATCGCTTTGGATCATTGACATGAAGCCTTGTCCTTATGATATTTAAAAGGGCATAATAGCAATTTTTATTATTTTCAAGTGAAAGTGAAACACCTCTTCACGTAGTACATATACCCAATTTTTCATCAAGAATCAACAGCTCCTTACCAAAAGTCAACAAAATTCAAGTTGAATTGAGACCATGTCAATTTCACCCAAAAACTACAAAATTTGATATCATGATAGATAATTTGCAGCACCCAAGTCTTAGTGCCTAATGGTCTGGCCAACGGGCTGAAGCCATAGAGGCAATTCTTTTAATGCTCAAAGTTATCCATCTAAACTCTCAAGAAAGTAACAAGTTTTCTTACAAATATGGTCACATGCATTGAATGCACATGTGGGCCAAATCAAATGCATCAGCACTTTTTTTTAAACCTACACCTTGAAGCAATGAAGAGGCCACCATCATAGCAACTTCTAATGCCACGTCTTCATGCCTCAAAACATGGGCAAATTATTTGAGTAGGAAAAAGGACTCTAATTTGAAGGCGAATTCTCTAGACATCTATTTAATCTGCTCATAGAAATCTAAAGCTCGGAGGTGGTGATGTGATTAGAGCAACAATTTTATGCTATGGCAGAGGGTGGTAACGTCATTAAACTGCATGATTATGTTGTCACTAAGAGAGCAACAAAGTTTTGCAAAGAATGCAAAATGGATATCACAAATCACAATGCCAATTGTTTTCAAGCTAAAGGCTAAGTACTTGCATAAATCAAACCCAAAGAATCAAATAAGTATTTGGGCTCTAACAATTGCAAGCTAAGTACCATAATCTAAAGCTCTGTGATATAGAAATTATAGATAGGATGTTTTTGAGTTTCCCGAAAACTTTAAATGCTCCATTGGCCAAAAAAAATAGCATAGTGGGAGGATAGAAATTTTAGACAGGGTGTTGAATGTATTAGCCTTCAGGTTAGAAGCAAGCTTTGAATCCTTGAGAAGGTGTTTCATGTTTGATTTATTTCAATAAGGATCTAAATTGTGATCCATATCTAATTCGTTACATCCAAGGATTACTTTTATGACAAAAACAGTGCTGGTGAGCTATTACCTGTACTTCGACATACATAAATGCATCGTCACGGCTGACGATTTAAGCTTTCCAGTGACCAGTCTCATTCATATCATTTTGTAATTCATATTTCTTGTAGGAAGGTTCTCTGCTTGGCTTCCGTGCCTGAGCAAACCTTCTCGCTGTTGCTGTCAGAGAGAAGAAATTCAGACACCCAATTTGTCCAAGTACTACGGGGATCCGCGGCTTTCAGCGATTATAATCCGAACTTCGAAGTCCGGACCCATGCGCATTGTGATGAAACTCATCCATTGATGATTGAACCATTTGATTTTTAGTTTGAATACCTAATCAGATGTCTATGCAACATGCATGATGCAAAATCATGCAACCTAGCTGTGTCTAAAGCAAAGCTCATTATCATTAGTATTGCGAAGCTCGATACAGGTTGTTGCCAGTACTTTACCAACAGTGAACCTGCACCACAGTATTCTACTGAACAGTGAACTGGACCTCACGGTGGACTGATAATCCAGAGTGTAACTGATCCAGCGTGCGTTGCTCGATTGAGTAGCACAGTGGATTGCAGATCCAAATTCTTTAACATCGCTGCAAGCGTGTAATCTTACACATTGTACAAGTGACATCATTCCGTTCCGTATTTACGCATACATGCTGTAACAAAGGCAACGAATACACCGTATATATCGTATTACTTCAAAGTCTAAAGACATTCAGGGATATCTGCGAAGGACAGAGGATTGGCCTACAAAAGACTGGAATGAACCGATGGATGAAGCAGCTAAGTGAACCGACGGCTGAAACAGCTACATGTACCGACGGTTGAAACAGCAAGTTTAGCTACTACTATCTGTCGATCTAACCCTATCAATTAGAAGCAACTATTTGAAACAAGTTTAGATTAAACAGCTCTTTGAAACAACAACTTTAACTTAGGCAACTCTTTGAAACAAAAAGTTTAGTTTCCATTACTCCAATCCATCAACTTAATGAGAGTCTACATGAGAAAAGCAATATAATCAACCGTGCAGAATGTTCAGCACTCAAACAAGGTGATTCTATACTAAAGAATTCCAATCACATCTAGTACTTGCTGTAGCAGCTTCTGTTAAATTATGAATTGGCTCTTTTAGCCAGAAACCACAAAGTCTACATTTCATCCTCATCTACCAAGAGTTACCAGGATTGAAGCTTGCACAGCTTTATTAGTTGAGGACGTCAAAAACTTTACATAGAACAACTTCACTATTTGAACTCTAATATCTGAAACCTGCCCAGCCTTGTTAAGCTGAGGACGTCGTCAAACAATGCTACGCCCAGTGCCACTAGCGAGATTTATTGAGAGTGCTACATGAAATAACTAGTAATCCATGTCATCTAACAGTCTATTTAATATGAAGCATTATGGATAACATTTTGCAGGTAGATTGACTGTATTGTAGCCATTCCAGATTAACTTCCCACAGCCGCTGGTCTCGGCAGGATCTCGAGCTGTGTGGACAGTTTGATGAGCACAACAAAGTTTCTCATCTTATGCTGACCCAAGACATCCTTTTATTGACGTCGAACAAAGAGAAGTCGTGAAATGTGTAGGCCTGAGGTGACTTAAAGTTCACCGTATATTTTACATATAAAAGCACAATAGAGCTAAAAAGTAGGCGTTGCAGGCACTGCTGAAAGTTAGCAATTTTCGGTTTTATCCGTGAATTCATCACCAATGAAGTTGTCGAAGGAGATAAAGCAAGCACATTGTTGATCATTGAGCTCTTTACAGACACTTCATCTTTCCCTGCACGCCAAACGAAACATTGTTAAATGACAAAACACATTCGAAAATGGCTTAAATTATCATACGATGACAAAATAAAACGGGAGTTCAAAGAGAGGAATTCCACATCAACATTACCAATTTCCGAATGAATCCTAAAACAAACCAGCTGCATTGTAAGTATACCTGAAGAGTCCGTGATTTCCCGAACAAAGCTCACTAGTACACAGGAGGCGGGGGTGGAGACTTGTAATAGTAAGGAGGTGGAGAAGGAGACGGGGGAGGTGGGGATTTGTAATAGTAAGGAGAAGGAGGTGGAGGAGAGGGGGGGGGTGGTGATTTGTAATAGTAGGGAGATGGAGGTGGGGGAGACGGAGGTGGAGGTGATTTGTAATAATATGGGGATGGAGGTGGAGGAGACGGGGGTGGAGGTGATTTGTAATAGTATGGGGATGGAGGTGGTGGAGAGGGAGGTGGAGGTGATTTGTAGTAGTATGGCGAAGGAGGTGGGGGAGATGGTGGTGGTGGAGATTTGTAATAATAGGGAGATGGAGGTGGGGGAGAGGGAGGTGGGGGAGACTTGTAGTAGTAAGGGGATGGTGGAGGAGGAGATGGCGGTGGAGGAGATTTGTAGTAGTAAGGGGACGGTGGTGGTGGAGAGGGAGGTGGAGGAGATTTGTAGTAATAAGGGGACGGTGGTGGTGGAGAGGGAGGTGGAGGAGATTTGTAGTAATAAGGTGACGGTGGTGGTGGGGAGGGAGGTGGAGGAGATTTGTAGTAATATGGTGATGGTGGAGGAGGAGATGGTGGTGGAGGAGATTTGTAGTAATACGGTGAAGGAGGAGGAGGAGAGGGAGGTGGAGGAGATTTGTAGTAATAAGGGGATGGTGGTGGTGGAGAGGGAGGTGGAGGAGATTTGTAGTAGTAGGGTGAAGGTGGTGGTGGGGAGGGAGGCGGAGGAGATTTGTAATAGTAGGGTGATGGTGGTGGAGGGGATGGAGGGGGTGGAGATTTGTAATAGTAGGGTGATGGTGGTGGAGGGGAGGGAGGTGGAGGGGATTTGTAATAATATGGTGACGGTGGTGGAGGGGAGGGAGGTGGAGGGGATTTGTAGTAGTAAGGTGAGGGTGGTGGGGGAGAAGGAGGTGGAGGGGATTTGTAGTAATATGGAGATGGAGGAGGTGGCGAAGGAGGTGGAGGAGACTTGTAGTAATATGGAGATGGAGGAGGTGGAGAAGGAGGTGGTGGAGACTTGTAGTAATATGGAGATGGAGGAGGTAGAGAAGGAGGTGGTGGAGACTTGTAATAGTAAGGTGAAGGAGGTGGAGGCGATGGAGGTGGAGGGGATTTGTAATAGTAAGGGGAAGGTGGAGGAGGTGATGGAGGTGGAGGGGATTTGTAATAGTAGGGAGATGGAGGAGGAGGTGATGGTGGTGGTGGGGATTTGTAGTAGTAGGGAGATGGAGGAGGAGGTGATGGAGGTGGGGGAGATTTGTAGTAGTACGGAGAAGGTGGTGGTGGGGATGGTGGAGGTGGAGATTTATAGTAGTAAGGAGATGGAGGTGGAGGAGACGGTGGAGGAGGGGATTTGTAGTAGTAAGGGGAGGGTGGTGGTGGGGAGGGTGGTGGTGGAGATTTATAGTAGTAGGGAGATGGGGGTGGAGGAGAAGGGGGAGGAGGTGATTTATAGAAGTAGGGAGATGGAGGTGGAGGAGAAGGGGGAGGAGGTGATTTATAGTAGTAGGGAGATGGAGGTGGAGGAGAAGGGGGAGGAGGTGATTTGTAGTAGTAAGGGGAGGGCGGTGGTGGAGATGGTGGGGGTGGTGATTTATAGTAGTATGGGGATGGAGGTGGAGGAGAGGGAGGTGGTGGTGATTTGTAATAATAAGGAGAAGGAGGCGGTGGGGATGGAGGAGGAGGTGATTTGTAATAGTAAGGAGATGGCGGAGGAGGAGATGGTGGAGGTGGAGACTTATAGTAATATGGAGATGGCGGAGGAGGAGAAGGAGGTGGTGGAGAGTGATAGTAGTAAGGTGGAGGAGGAGATGGAGGAGGAGGGGAAGGAGGAGGAGGAGATTTGTAATAATATACTGGAGATGGAGGTGGTGGTGAGGAATAGGAGTAGCTCTCAGCATTGCCCACATTGAAGATATGAGAAGTACTGGCGAGCAGTATCAACAGAGCCCATTTCAGCCTCGGGCCTTTGAAGACCACCATTCTTTCTTTCGCTGCCTCCTCGTATGCTCCTCGCCTTCTATGAATTGCAGATGACAATGCAAGCTTCTCTAACTCAAGTGCTGCCTATCAGCAGATCCAATCCACATGTATCATGGCTCTGTAAGTTTCAAGCCCATTGAGCTTCTCTGTATGGTGAAGAGGGGGAGAGGAGAAGGGGAGGAGAGGGCAGTGAGAGCTGATCAGGAATCAGGATGGACTCCAGAGCTGTGAAAGAGAGGAGTGAAAATGAAGGGAGTGGTGGAAGCTTTCTATAGTGCACAGGAGGATGGAAGGAAGAGCAGAGAAGCTTCCATCCTTCCTCATTCCTAGTTGATGCCTGAACAGTGAAGCCCCTGAAGGGCTTAGCAGGCAGACAGTAGACTTGAGATCGACGGTGGGATCGGGGGTCGGGACCTGGGCCCATATTCCTATCCTGTTCTCTCCTTCGGACTTTGGAGTCCGAATTTGCAGTCAAGCCTGCCGGCCCCACGCTGATTGCAAATTTGCAAGCACGACTCTTGAGTCATGCAATGTGTGTCCTCCTGCACCGGGATTCTGTGTCAGATTAGAAAAAAAGAAAAAAAGCGAATAATGGGCGACAGCTGCACATTGCAATATCCTAGCTCCAACAGTCCACTCTTAGTCTTTTTTTAGGCTGAGAAAAGTGGGCTGTGGGCAACTTCGCCACCAATTTCATCACTTAGTACTTACCTGTAGTACAGTCAACAGCTTACCACTAGAACCCTATTTAGAAAATGTTGTTTCGTTTCCTAAAAGTTCTCTCTGGAATCTAGACTCTAGACTAAGCTGGCCTTTAAATTCAGCAAAAGTATCCCGATTCCATAGTAATATCAGAAGACACAGTCAATTTCGCTTACGGTTTACTTAGTCAATCTTGATCTGTTCTTCCTAATCTCTGCTGCAGCAAATTAAGTATGTCCTACTTCGTACCTAATTTCTATTGTTGGTCTCCGGACTTCGCAAGCCCCAATTTGCCATCCTGCAACATTGAATTGATTTGGAAGAGTGGCTACTGGGCCAGGGTCCAGGGGTCAGGCCGCAGGGCGGTAGGAGGCAGGCCTCAATTTTTGAGCTCACTGCCAAGAAATGCAGCTTTTTCAGATGGGCTCCGCTCAGCGCCTCCTGTGGAATCTGCCCTGGACCTGGGTCCTGAGTCCTGACCTCCAGCCTCCAGAGTCCAGAGTCAGTCCAGGCCTATAACCGTGCATGTGGCAAGGACACAGCAGATGTCAAATATGAAAGCCTTAAGAAAACTAGAAAAAGCCATCGTCCTGAGCATGACGAATGGTCCCCTCTTGCATTTAAACCTACCAACCCTTCCTAATCCTTTCTTTTTGTATCAGGATTCAGAGGTTTATCTGAAAGTTGACCTTTATGGACACGGATCTCAGAAATGCCTAATGCAGTACAGTGCAGCTTGCAAAATCCAAGGACCAAGATTATAGATCAGAATGCGTGCATCACAACAACATCATGCAAAGACTTCAACTCTGATTTTTTTACTTTCTAAGTGCAATGTGCATTGTGCATGTTTCCAAGAGTCCAAATCCCAACAGCCCTTCTTCTAGCTTTCCACTTCCAACTAATCAGAGTACACCATCCATGTCATCTCAGTTTGATTTTAACAAGGAGTTATGCATCCATGTCATCTCAGTTTGATTTTAACAAGGAGTTATGCATCCATATTATATTATATAGTCCATCATCATGATTTAGTGTAGATACTCCTATGTGTATAATATATATACTACATAGCTATTAGCCATTCAAGAGAGTCATGCATAAAATTTAATTCATCATTATGATATGGTGTGAATAGTGTATATGTAGTATATAATATCTAGTTATTATAGAATCATGCATAGTTATAATGCATCATTAAAAAAAAAGTATGATCACACTTTCATTGAAGCTAAAATACAAGAAGCACGTTGTGGTATACCACAACGACATTGCCACAAATATTTTGAATAAATAATATGAGTCTAATATTTGATGCAAGGTAATTAGCTATTTCCAAATCCTAAATGTCGTGGAACGGTAGCATAATCGTTAGCATTTCATTCTCTTACCTCAAGACCGAACTATGATTCAAAGTGTGTGATGATTAAAGATATGACTATAACAAATAAAACATTTATGAAATGATTTTGTGAATGCAAATAGATAATTTTAATTTGATTATTGCTAGTGATGTTGGTGCTTCATGCAGGTTCATAGACTAGGGATGCAAGCCAAAAAAAAAGACTAGAATTTTATGCTCACTATAACATGGATATGAAGGAGCATCTAAAGTGTGGCATGCATACCTGAGAAAGAGAGAGACATGAATATTTTGTCACTGATGACTTACAAATGAAATTGCATTGAAAGGACCAAGTCCTTGTAATAAAGTCCTTACCAATGGGACAAAAATTTGTATGCACACGTAATGGATACTTGCAACTTATTATGCCCATTTTTGGGCAGCTTAAAAAGTAGAATATGCATGTCTTTTTTTGAAAATCCTTGTGCTATGCTTTCCAGCCTGCACGTAGGCATCAGTCAGATGTACGGCTATCACGTGGCAATTCGACACTAATCGATCAAAGTCAAACTGCTCATTATGCTTCATAATGTACATGTGAAAAATGTCAAATTTTCCATTACGCAATGGAATGTGCCAAGCAGAGGACATTCTGCCTGGTTTAGTATTCCAAAAAAATTTAGGCTTGGCCCCTCCTGGCCTATCGCTTATGGAAATTCCTACAGGGCAGAATGTCCTCTGCCCAACAACACCTTCCATAATACATACCCTTATAGTTTAAGACATTGGCTTTAATATTAACTTTGCACAAACTTCATTTGTAGGTTGATATTCCAAGGAATATTCGAGCCATCTTGAAAAATTTGAGTTTAGAGTGGGCCCCTTAGATGCATGCATGGGGAGGAGGGCCATGCATCCTTTTCCCCATACATGCATCCTCCTCCCCAAGTTTTTTTAGTTAGAAAAAGCTCATGCATGGGTGAGGGGAGGAGGATGCATGGTGCACCCATACACATGCGCAAAAGTGTACATAAGTTTAAATATATATATATAGACTAGTAAAGAGTGCCCGTCGTTGACGGGCAATGGAGGCCGATTTTCATAGAAATGCATTTTTATTTCAACCTTTCCCATGGAAAGTTTGATAATTTAAAAAATCCTTAGAGCACCCTTCAAATTTTTGATAATGAAAGTCTCATTTGTTTAACACCTTTCACCTTGAAAGTATGTACATGCACTTCAAAAGATTATGTGTGTTGGTAAAGGATAATTTGAATTTGGAGTGGGCCCCTTAGATGCATGCATGGGGAGGAGGGCCATGCATCCTTTTCCCCATACATGCATCCTCTTCCCCAATTTTTTTAGTTAAAAAAATTTCATGCATGGGTGAGGAGAGGAGGATGCATGGGTGCACCCATACACACGCACAAAAGTGTACATAAGTTTAAATATATATATAGATATATATAATGAAGTAATAACAACTAAGAAATGTGGCTTGCTTGGTTATTTGCTCGTTTTATTTAACACATGAATTTTGGCTTACATAGTTTGGTATTAACAAATATCAACACATAGTTTTTATACATTAATGACTAAATAGGTACTATGAGTTAACAATCAAGGCTCAAGTTAATCTCAAGAGCCCAAGAGACGATAGGCATAAGACCATTGTCAATATTAGTTTAGGACCAAAACCAAACTAAAAAAAACTAAGAATTAGAAGGCTAAAAGCATAATTACCTAGTTTTAATGAGCTAAAACCAGAGCTCAATAATGTAGAGGCTGAACAACCTTTAATAAGCTGGAGCATGTAAACTTAGGAAATATACAAAAAGCTTGCAAGCAAGTGAAATCTTATGTGTCCTTATTTGTGTGATACCTTGGAGTCAAATCCTAGCCTCGCATACAGTAGCCTCATGGGGAGGAAAGAAAGTCTCACCAACTCATTGCACTAATGGTGCTCTATATCATAGGTGCCATGCCAAAGAGCACAAAATGTCAATGGCACAACAACACATATTCAAGCTCGTGCCTTCATAAGCACAAGTTTCACTCTTATATAACTCAACCAACTATAGAGGACCTAGTATAGTCTCTATCAGTGGATTATAGATTCTTTGCAAAGACTACTTGTTTTAAAAGTTCCAATTGTCATCAAGATTTGCGAGTTGGGTAAGTTAGAAATTCGTGTTGTCTACTCGAGCGCGTGCCTTCATAGGCACAAGTTTAACTCTTATATAACTCAACCAACTATAGAGGACCTAGTATAGTCTCTATAGTGGATTATAGATTCTTTGCCAAGACTAATTATCTTGAAAGTTCCAATTGTCATCAAGATTCGCGAGCTGGGTAAGTTAGAAATTCGTGCTATCTACTCGTAATTTGAACCTTGCTTGCTACAATCATTGATATGTTTGGAGCCTTGTGCTCCCAAGTTAGGTTCTACCTAACAATGTACATTTAAGCATACAAAATGCTATTAAGTTGTCATTATTCTCCCATTCACATACACATAAGCTCAAGTTGAGAGTGTGTGATCATGTTTTCAAAAAAAATATGTACTAGAGCTTTAAGACATATTTTATCCACCACAACCAACAAGTCACCACATTATATGCTTTTGCAATCCAATACTAACAGGTTGGTCAAAGTATGTGGCACTATTCATATTACAAGTATATGCCAAAATATTGCAACTTTCTATGATCCACAAAGTTTTCTTTCTTCACATAGTCAACTAGAAAGTCAAACTCTTGGAATCCTCTTGCAAAGTTGACTTCAATCCATTTTGGCATTTGCTCTCATAAACTATCTTGGCATTTACTCTACACAATGCCTTTATTATACTTAAGGAATGTTGAAATTTGACAACGATGAGTGCATTTTGTCTTGTTATTTCTTATAGGACATAGTTCATCATCATGTAGTTAACAATATGTACCCAGGATAACAAATTTTAACTTTCACTAAAAATATTCTACTTTTTGACATCTAAGCAGCCTTGCAGTTTGATGGCTCTATTGACCGTCGAAAGCCATTTTGGCCATAAAATACAGGCTTTTTAAAAATTTGGCCATCATAGCATACATGCACACACAATTCAAAAATGTCATTTTGACATGCGCTTTTGATTTTTTACTTCTACAATAAATTATTATAAACATTATTTGAAACTTCAAACCAAACTTTCATATTCATGATCCAACTTTCAACCCTTCAAATTTGGTGGCTCAACTTTGAAATTTGTACCCATCTCTAACCTATTAAATGTCATTTAGAATTTGAAAACCATCCTAAAAAAAAAGCATGATAGGCAACCTCGACCGTCAACTACAAGAGATACTGATCAAACATGAACCAAAACATAAAATATGATTGATGACCGTACAATTACAGTACCCTATTGTATTTCACATGTGTGGAACCGAAAATAGCAAAATATGAGCATTCTACACACAAGGTTACAAGATAACATCAAGAGAGTGCACCAATGAGTAGTAGAACCCAAAGAGAACCATGTATAATGATGAAATGAGAGATAGAAGAGAGAAGATGTGTCTCTCCACGAGTTACATCCTTTTATAGAGTTTTCAAACCCTATTTGGCCACTTGGCTTTCCCTCCAAAATGTAAACCCTACTATTTTTGGGTCTAGATTCAATATACCTAAAGTTCAAATTTGAATCTCTCTCAAACTCGACTACCGACTTTCCCACACTTTCAAAAAGTGTTTATTGAATGTATTTTAAACTAATATAACTTCAAAAAGTTTATCTCTAAGTCTAAAATGAGTTTTGGCCTCTTATTGACAATTTACCAAAACATGACTAAACTAGACTAAACTAGTTGAAATCTCTCACACACCATAGGTGAAAAACCTCATCACATTGACTTTTGAGTCCAATATGAGGTGAAAATCAGGGATCCAATCACTTATAGAGGTGACTAAATGCCTTATTGAGTAGGAGCTCGAGCTACCACTATATGAATGTGGAGTTTCATTGTACTTGATGAATTTTGAGAGTTAATCAAGTTTTTGTCTTGAAAACTTTTGGTCTATTCTCTCCCTACCCGAGAGCTTGGTTGATTTCTCTCTCTAACTGAGAGCTAGGTGCTTCTTTGGCTCTTCCATAATGAGATTTACTAGTTTTTTTCAAGGATATGCATGAAATTTGCTCAACTTTGGATGATGATTGTCTTTTGTGTACAAGAGCTCTTGCCTAGATCCAAATTGTGTTTGATAGCTCATCAAGATCCGAGTTGATCAAGACTAATTTGGTATTGTGCAACCTCTCATGCATGTAGGTTTTGGATGATTTATTCAAGTTCCTCAAAACTCACTTTTTTAACACAACTTACATGTTGATTCAAGGCAATCAATCAAGTTGTGAGGTAGTTGTGAGAAGAACTATCTTGAGCAAGGAAGATACATTTAATACAAACTCATGGAGACTAAACAATAAACTATCTTTAAAAGTCTTGTAATGTGAGGTCAACACCTACTATTTTTAGGTATGATCATATCCCATTTTATAGTTTGGCCTCTCATTGTATTTCCTATGAAAATTGTCCAGTAGTTATGTTGTTTTTATTTGGCAATTTGGAGGCCATGAGTAGAATTAAACTTAGAGATACATTTTTTTATGACTGTTATATATAGCAGGACCAGCATGGATAAATATTGATGAGGTTCTCATTTGATGTGGAGAACCTTTATTCTTCTATTCTATGTCTCTCTATATCTCTTCTCTCTTGATATTGGCAATTCTAGTATGTAGAATGCTTGTAAACTTGTTGTACTTGGTTTCACACATGTGAAGGACAGTGCAAGGATGTTGTAGTATGGATCAGACTAGAAATTGTGAAGGATTTCAGATCATTCAAGATCCAATCCATGTCCCTGATCTTTGGTTACAATAAGGAGCAAACCAACAATCCTGCCAATGTAGAAAAATCAGCATCTACATACAAAATGAGATGCAAACTCTAAGAGATACTAATCAAACATGAACCAAAACATAAAATATGATTGATGTCCGTACAATTACAGTAACCTACTATATTTCACACGTGTGGAACCGAAAATAGCAATAAATGATCATTCTACAAACAAGATTGCAAGATAACACGAAGATAGTGCACCAATGAGTAGTAGGACCCAAAGAGAACCATGTATAATGATAAAATGAGAGAGAGAAGAGAGAAGATGTTCTCTCCATGAGTTACATCCTTTTATAGAGACTCCGAACCCTATTTGGCTACTTGGCTTTCCCTCCAAAATGTAAATCCTACTATTTTTGGGTCTAGATTCAATGTACCCAAAGTTCAAATTTGAATCTCTCTCAAACTCGACTACCGACTTTCCCACACTTTCAAAAAGTGTTTATTGAATGTATTTTAAACCAATATAACTTCAAAAAGTTTATCTCTAAGTCTAAAATGAGTTTTGGCCTCTTATTGACAATTTACCAAAATATGACTAAATATGACTAAAGTAAACTAAACTAGTTGAAATCTCTCACACTCCCTCTTCAACTAGGTTTGGCATAGTTTTGAGAATAGAACTTTGATCCAACTTTAGAATGATCTCCATCCTAAGTATAGATCTCCTTTCTAAGGTTCTAAAATATCTTTCATAATTGATATAGAGAATAGTGTCCAAATTGGATGCTTCACTATTTCTTACATCAATTTTACACATCAAGATATAACTAGAACATGAAGAACCAAATAGAATGTGAATGAAATGATTCCTCCATGTTTCAAACTTTGAAATCTCTGGAAAATTACAGCAACCAAACAATAAATGTGAGTGATGACTTTGTTCTTTCTTGATGTGTCTCCACCATAAAACTCCATGAATGAGCCTCCATCTCCATCTTGCCACAAGAAACCATCAAACCTTGGAAATCCATGAGTAGGTGAGTACATTAATGATGCAAATCCAGCACCACATGACTCCATAAACCAAGTAGGTTGCACTAGTCCATCTTCAAGATCTACTTGACACAAGAAAATGACCATGAATTCACCAAAAATTGACAATCTCCAAGTATTGGCATCAAGTAGCTCAACACTTGAGGACTTGATCGTGGATGAGTGATGTAATGAACCTCCAATAGCTTTCTTTCCATCAACAAAACCAGCCAAGAATTCTAGTACAACTCCAACAATAAGATATTGCAAGACAATGTAGCTAGTTTGTCCATATCTTGACAATTTGCACACATCCACATGAAATAGCTCAAACATGAGATAGAACAAGTAAAGTAAACTTGAACAACACTTCCTTGATGCTCCTTTGACTTACTTGAGTCTTCAATAAGCTACAAAAATAGATCCATAACATCTTTGCCAAATAACCTTTCTTTGATGCTCTTGACTAGCTCCAAATTGCCACCTTTCCTTTTGTGTTGTTGAAGCTCTTTGAGACCAACCTTTTGATCTTCCTATTGACCATCAAAGTCATTGAAAAAACTTTGTTTTCCAGATCCATTACTTAGTTTTCCAGTATGAAAACCATGAGAACCAATTTCCACTTGCATAGCATCATCTACACAAGAAATTTCTCCAAAACATGTGAGTAAAGCAAAATGAGTCACTTCCACTTGCTTACCTTTCTCTTGATCATAAAAGATATCAAAGATATGAATATCTTCAGGCCTGAACCTTTGGAAATGATCCCTCTCAAACATCTGATCTGTATCAAACAAGATCTCATCAATGCTTGATTTCGAATTTCCACAAAGGCAGTGAAAACAATGTCACCAATGTCACCATCATAAATCAAAAGATAGATTCCAAACTTTCCATCCAACATGAAGTGGAGTAGGTGAAGATGAGTATCAAACCTAATAAATCCAGCCCTCTTGAGTCCATAACAAACCTCAATAAGCTCACCAATGAGATCTCCCTTGCCTTGAAGAAATTGCCTCTCGATTTGCTCCATGTGGTCTTCTCCAACCAACCTTTTGTCATCTTGATCATGAGTGATCAATTCACAATCATAGAATCCTTTGAGTTGATGAAGAGCCAAATTTGTATTCTAGTGATTGGATCATTGTTGCAAAAGTTTAATTTTGTGGTGAATATGGTATTCTTCTAGAATCTAATTCAAGATTGCTAGTTTTGCATATAGATTTTGATTTTTTTCAATATTATGAATTTTTGTGAAATCTCATACTTTGAATAGGATCTCTTATGGCAAAGGCTTCCATTAGAGAAACTTAGAGCTCGACGAGGGACCCTAAAAAAGATGCCTTTTTGTTTTTTTCTCATTTTGGTAGCCATGTGGACCAATAGAAACCTTGATATCAGGCTTCTACATAACGTAGCTTTTCTCAAATACAAATAAACTAAAAACTTTCTAAATATACAAATGTTTCATCGGAAAGCATGTGGAAATGCTATTGGATGTTGAGGCCTGCCCTTCTAGCTCATCACAGCCCGAAGAGGCCCAAAAATATTGAAAATGAATATGACAGAGGGTTGGATTGAGAAAATCGATGTAACATTAATCTAATGACATTGTCAAATTATGGTTTACAGGGTTAACTAGAGTTAACTTGTAGCGCCAAATAGTTCAGTGTTTCAAATTTTTGCCTTCACATATTTTCAGTTTCATGGCTTTTCGCCTACACATATTCTCAGATTCATAGTTCAATGTTTCAAATTTTGGCCTGCACATAACGAATGCCGCCATCAAGAAAATTGTGCTCCAAGAAAATATTCAAAAAACTCTTGGGTTCTGAATCATCAAAAGGAATATTTTGAAAAAGCAAAAGGACAAAATTATCCTTTTGATCTTATTGGAAGGACAAAATCTTGGATTTTCAAATGGTAAACTCGTAAGTAATTGTAAACACTCTATTCTTTTTGTATAATTTCTTTCAAAAATTGCTCATATAATCTTTATACAAAATGTAACATACTTTGTGTTTGATTTATGCAGGTACGTAAAAGACATGAGCTCGAGATCAAATGCAAAGATATTGGCGAAACTATCCAACTAATGAAAGAACACTGAGATTTACTATTAGAAAATAAACGTCCATCATCATTACTTGAGATTAAAACAAGAATCTTGTCTTTTACCAATGTAGAAAAATTGTAATCTAGTATTGTACTATGGACACGACTTGATTGTTAGAATCTATATTGATATCAATAAAAATCCCATAAATGGGTTGTTTAAATGTATGATTCTGTCTCCTTTTCTGGATGGTAATATATACACATTTACAATTGAAATTATATTCAGTAACTTTATCTATCTTTTTTATATTAGTATCAGGAGCTGTGATGGCAACAATCTCTTGTCTTGTAATTTCACCTTCCTCTATATTAGAAATGACTTGTATGTCTTTCTGTTCATATAAAATAAGCTCTGCATCCTCAGCAACTTGAAAGGATGTTAGGGCAGGAGCAGGATTCTTTATAGCGCCCTCAAGCTCAGGCACAAAAGCTACGCCATTCTGTACAAATGGTTTGATCAACTCTTGCCGCAATCTATATACCGTCGGAATTGTACGGCTCAAGAGTGAATTGTCATCACAAACTAGGTGAATGAGTAAATAACTAACAATCACACTAACGAAATAAAAATATGAATCAATAGAACAACAAATGAACAAAATTTCACCTTTTCAATATCTACATCGACTTGTAATTTGTACCACTCGAAAAGGAGCTTTGTATTATACAGGACAAACCAAGCACAACTAAAAGCATCCTTTTGCTGTACACACTACAGATATTCGATAGAAATTATTAATATTATGACATGCAATTTATTCATGCTATGATGATAGATTTTAAAAAAAAAAATGCATATCAGTGATGAATTACATATACCTTGAGAGATTTAATAGTTATCTCCCCAATAGAAGTCGTCGTTGTTGGTATTTCATGCACGAACTCATGAAGTATAGAATCAAATTTTCTATGTGTTTTTTCAGTTGAGTTTATTTTTACACATAGAAAATTTGATACTCCCTCCTTATTTATTTTTATAAAAAAAATATTCAAGCTCCAATGTCAACTACAATAAGCAAAATGAAAATTAAGATCGAATGTACATGAAGGACAATGGCAGGAAACCCAAGAGCTTATTCATCAAGGAGAAGTCTCTTCATCAAGTATTGATGATGATGAAGATTTGTTGGGACCTCAATCACAAGAGAATCCGAGTCTACCAATGACTCCAAGAAGATCAACCCGAGAGAGATCCGAGCCTAGAAGGCTCACTTACTTGGAAAAAGACAAGCAAGTGGAGGATTCAAACTCTCTACATGCTTTTCACACCTCCATTGAAGAATTATCAAGTGTGGAGGAAGCTCTTCAATCAAAGGATTGGATCAAAGCTATGGAGGCCGAGTATGAAGCTTTGATGCAAAATGAGACTTGCCAACTTGTAGATCCACCTAATGACAAGCATGTCATTGGATGAAAGTGGGTCTATAGTGTTGAAAATTCCAGAATTCACACATGTGGGGAATGTCCACAAGAGTGACAGATCTTGATTAAGCTTTGTGATGGGCACAATACCCTGATTCTAGATTGTTCAACAAGATCTAGTTCAGAAGATATGGCTAATTCACAATCTAGCATGCTAATCAATAGACTATGATAGCAATGAATCAAAGAATGATTAAAAGTACAAGATTACAGTGTTTTAGCATTAGCTTCAACAGGAGTTAGAGAGAGAAAGCTAGAGAGATAACAAGAAAAACAGTTTAGATCCAACCAAGCATGAGATAGCTACAAAACTTTGGTTCTTCATTACTTTGTGAATGAGAATGATATGTACATATATAGGAGAGCGAAAATTCGTGGTACTCCTTGCATTCAATGCACATCCTACACCTATTCAAGTGCAAACAACTATTAACTTGACACCTAACTGCTAGCATGCATAGGTTGCACCTAACTTCTACCTACTTTCTCTAAATGGCAATTTCTCAACTAGCCATGTACAACTCTACATGCATGTGTCCATTAGAGTGATTGCATGCTTTTCATGTCACTATGGAAACTTAGCACATTATGCATTTATTGTGGCTCGAGTTTCTACAAGGTCATAATTGACCAATTCCATGTGAATCTCTATATGCATGCCAAACTAGACATTGTCAACATTATTGCATATCATACTAGACCAACTAGACTTTATGCATGTTACTGGAATTTGATCTACCTAACCCAAACTCGCCCTATTCTACAAGGATATGTGCTCAATTCACATACCTTGGATATGTACAAAATATTTACATGGGTAGGATCCCCCAAACATTAACAACAGATGATAGATATGTTTTACAATTTTTAACATATAGAACCAAGCTCAATAATGATGGATCAATCAACAAGTTCAAAGCAAGGCTTTGTCCAAAAGGCTATGCCCAAATCAAAGACATAGATTATGAAGAAACCTTTGCTCCCGTAGCAAAGATGGTAACCATTAGAATCCTCATTGCTATTTGTCGAAGCATGCAACGTTGTTGATGCTAGTACTAGTACCCTGATCACTCAAGGCAGAAGAAAAAGTAATCTATATCACTTGAAGGTACGCCTGTCCTAATGGAAGCTGTCAGATGCATGATGGCCTATTCGAAGAGTACTATGGGCTAAAGCAGTAGCTACAACTGTATACATCCAGAAAAGGACATGAAAGTCTGGTGTCCCTCACACGACATCACACGAACTATGGTGGAATAGAGAGCCCAACCTGTCTCACATCAGAATCTTTGGCTGTGCAGCTTATGCATATGTCCTTGATAAGCTTCAAAAGAAGCTTGATGAGAAAGCTGAACAAGGATTTCTCGATAATTTATGACAACAATTCATCATACTATAGAGTCTACATGCCAGACATAAACACTGTGAAGACAGTGAGAGATGTCAGATTTGATGAGAGCAGGACAATGGCCAATGATGATCCTGTCAACTATGAAGTTATGGAAAGATAGTACTATGATCTGCCACCGGCGACAGAGGGAGTAGAAGACGAATATGAAAATGAAGATTTTTGAGTCACTTTGCATTTTAGTGACGAATCAGAAGACGAAAGATTCGAGAGGCAGCCTTCTACTACAGTACCTGTAAACCAAGATGGTTTCGGACCTAGCAGAGCAGACAAAGGCAAAGGCATTGTTGTCCCAGGAGGATTTCCTAGAAGGTCAACAAGACAACGAAGAGCGCCAGCAAGATATGTGTCAGGCAACTCTGCTTCTACATCAGAAGAGTTCTGTGGATTAAGTGGTGAACCACAAACTTTCAAGGAGGCAATTGAATGTCCAGAGAAAAACGAGTGGATCCAAGCCATGAACGAAGAGATGGAATCCATGAGGAAGAACCAAGTATCTCTGCATATGGATTTAAGGACAGAGTGAAGTTCTTCTAAAGACAGAGGGGAGGAAATAGAAATAGTGTCAATAGACGACAACGGAGAGGAGAAGGAGTAGTAACTGGGAATATCTTGAATGGAGATCTTGGGAGGCAAGACACGTTTAAAAAGACCTGAGAAGTAGTTGAAGAAGAAATTGAACATAGCTTCAGAGGAGGAGAGAGACAAACCAGTAATAGTGAGTCCACATGAGTCTTCGCACTTCTACTGAGCCTTAAGCTTTCTGAAGAAAAAGGCCAAGAGAAGATCAACTTCCCATAACCAGTTAAGGTGAGTTCTTTTGCAAAGAATAATAGCTTTGGATTGATCAATGATTCTGAGAGAGTTGGAGGCTTCAAGAAATTAGTCAACTCTGAGAGAGGAATGAACTGAATGGGCTCTATCAAAGGTAATGGAAGAGAGAGTTTGTCTAAGGGAGGATTCAAGGAGAGAGGAGGAGGAGCTCACAATCTCCCTTGTTGGCAAATAACATATTGAGAGCAATCAATAATATCATCCAGGTTCGAGAGAGAGGAGATTCTGGAAGAAAGAGCAGGGCGAAGAGTCTTATTCCAGATCAATGAATTGTTCATAACAAAAACCGAATGGCATTTGGAATGCTTGACCGGGAAGAGATTGAGTCGGAGAGCTACTGGGAGGTGGTCAGAAAGGAAAAGAGAAGGAATGACGTTGGAAGAGATGCGACTTGTCCAATTTCCATTGTTAGAAAGATAAAACTTGTCAAGTCTGGCAGAAGTGTGAGAGGGAGAGGGGCGACCATTGTTCCATGTGTGAAGGCGGGGGAGTTGCAAAGGGAAAGGACATCATGGAAATTAAATGTATCCACCAAGGAGTCCCAAGCTTGTCTTTCAGCAAAGGAGATGCTCCATTTGTACTATTGAAAGAAGACTTTTCATTCTCTTCTGCTTTTGAGTTGAGATCGTTTGTAGCTATCTTAACCATTCTAGTATTTGCAAGGTGCAAAATTTGTGTTTCGTTGTTCAGAGAGAGCTCTTGGCTATAAGATTGAGTGGGACTTGTTTTTTATATTGTCGCTACTGTTTTGTTTTGGCCCATCGCAACTACAGCTGCAATTGAAGTGTTCAAGCTATCTAAATCAGAATTTTTCTCTTGCAAAATCTGGTCTAAGTTGTTAATTCTTGTGTTTTAATAATTTTTCCTTTCCTTTGAAATGTTTTCTACATCTTCACTAAATGCATTAGATAGCTCCAAGTCCAAGTGGAATTCAGGTTTGGAATTTTTTGGTTTGTCTTCAATGGTGTTGTCAACAATTTTCTTTGTTGTATTCTTAGTAATGAGTGCACTTTCCGCATTGAGTTGAGTATTCATGGGAGCAATTTCATTTGCATAAGAATTGTCACTAGTTGTAGCTCCTGTCTGTGCAATGTCAGATCAAGAAAAATTGGAGATCTGAAAAGGGGTGGGACCCTTTGATTTTGAAAATCGATCCATTTTTGCATCCCATTTTCAACTACATTATCTGGCAATTTTGGCGATGAACTTTTGTGTAGGACAGGCTGTCTACTATAAGAGTTGTCAACCATTTCAAGTGAATCCAAATCCTCACAGGTCTTGCTATCATACTCACAGGTTTAGTTGTCACTAGTTTTCAACCAAGGAGAGAAAACTGATTTGGATGGAGAGTATAACCCAAAACTTCTAAGTTGCATAGTAGAAGGATTGTCAGAATTCGAAAGTGAATTGTTTATGCTAGGGATTCTTTCGCTTGGATCACTACAACAAAAGTTGCTAATAACATGTCCGCAATGAGAGCTAGGAGAAAAGTTGTCTTCATTGGAGGAGCTTAATAACCAGCTTGTGCTTCTAGATTTCCCTAGAATAGGATGGCCAAAACCAGAGGGAGATTTGATCACCGCCAAGGAAGAGGAGCGGGGGGATCGTTTCTTATTAACTACCAATTGAAACTCAATAGTAGACGGAGAGCAGGAGAACCCCACACACGAGAAGCTTGAAAGACTAAGGCAAGTCTTGCAGAAGGTTGGCAAGGATGCAAACTGAGCAGGCTGTTTGACATAACCATCTCCATAAAAAATGTTAAGACGAGAGGGGATAGCATCAGAAAACTTCCAAAGAATACAAGCCTTAATGTGAGGTGAGAATTTGGAGTTGAAGTCATCCATAGTGTCTAGAACTTCACCAAGGTTGGAAAGGAGGCCGAAGAGGAGACATTTAAACTTGACATGAAAGAAAGGAAGAGAGATATAAACTGAAAGCGAGATAGGCTCAACGTTGAGGAGGCTGAAAGTCTTGCTGAACTTGAAGACCGAAACCATAGAGTTTTGAATTTGAAGGGTGAAGCAAGGAGAATCGCTGAAACATTTGCACGAGATCCAAAATGGAGAAGAAAACAGTTAGCACCCACCGAGTCAAAGTTTAGAAAAAGCTTGCAATGAGGGATAATAAATTGGCTGATAAAATCCCTAACAGCAGAAGGCTCAGGGGTTAGGTCACCAAATAAGAGGATCACTAAAGTGTCAAGAAGCAGGGCTTATTGATGAGAAAGAAATGCACTCAGAAATGCGAAATCTAGCTATAAAAACTCTGGTGACAAACGGATGAATAGAATCTCGTACGATTCGCGAAACTTTTTCGAAACTCAAATTATTTCTATTTGAGAATAATTCGTGTTGGATCATGCATGCTCTGTAACACAAGCAAACGAAAGGAGACAAATTCTAAACGAAAACGAAATGAAGTGAAATGAAGCGAAACTTAAACAAGCATTGACACTGATTCATGTTGGAAGCACAGATCATGAAACAAAATGAAATGAAGCGAAATAATTCGCGACAAGATCAATCAAGCTCTATAACGAGATGAGACGAAACGAGATGAAATAGGATGAAACGAAACGAAACCTAGGCGAGCTCTGTAATTGATATACCCTTGTAGCCAAGTGATCGCAAAGCAAAGCGAAGTGAAACACGAAGCGAAAGGATTTGTGAACGAAATCAATTCGTCGAGAATTCAGATATGACTGTTGGTCACTGCCAGTTATATCACTCCTACAATCCTTCAAAGAGTAGACAGACACAATTGATCTACGTTAACAAATTAATGTAGCATTCAACAATATCAAACCAAGGTGCAGAATTAAATGAACGAGAGAATCAGACACATGAATAATATCAGACAAAATACATTCAAGATCATACAATCATATAGATTGATAAAGTGCACAACAACTACAATATCATCTATCGATTTTCTGATTTTTTAAGCACTACATGTTAGATCCATGCAGTGCGTTGGTGTGAGAGACATACAGTTTTCTCACGAATTCATGTCTCGCTTACTAGCAGACTTTGGATCTATTGATTCTATTACAGAAAATTGTCTCGCACGCAAGCAGACATGTATTTTGAATATTTTCATCTTCTGATTCTTGTCTTGCTTACTAACTTACAAATTAGAAAGATTAAACATCTAGAATTAATCGTGAATTACAAGAGCGCCAGATTAGCCACAATCTAGAACATTTCTGATGATGTCATGATATCAGATCATATATCTGTACCCCATGGTACTTGGCTGATCTTGTTGGTTGTTCATGGAGCACGACTGATTTCGTGTCATGTCGTGTCGTGTCGTCTTTTGTCAAAGGTTCAAAATTGAAAGCTAGCAAAGCTTTGGCATTAGAAACAAAATGTTTCTTCAGCTCTTTCTCAAAGCATGATAGCTTGACGACTCCAAGGCTGCTCCTCTGTCTTTCAAATAGACCTGTGTCTAGGGACTTTGTGAAAATGTCAACAACCATGTCTTTCATTCCAATGAAGGTGGTTTGCAACATCCTCTTGCCAATCAGATCCATGATCAAGTGGTACTTGATCTCAATGTGTTTCGTCCTTGAGTGAAACACAAGGTCTTTTGTCAGATGTATTGCAGATGTGTTGTCCATCTGCAAACCCAGAGGTTTGTTTGTCGTTTCGCCCAATTCGTCCAGGAACTATTTGAGCCAAATTATCTCATTGGCCATCTTTGTTGCTGCAACATAGTCTGCTTCGCAGAATGACTAAGCCACAATGGTCTGCTTCTTGCTGACCCAAAGAATTGTCACTCCTGACGCAATGATGCATCCTCCTGAGACACTTTTACAGTTGTAATTGAGGGATGCCTAGCTAGAATCACTATAGGAAAGCATCTTGAACCCTGCATCATGACAATAACACAAAGCATAATCCTTTGTTAATTGAAGATATTGCAAAATTTGTTTTGCAATCTTCCAATGTGTCGGGCCAGGATTCGTGTAGAATTGGCTCATCCTAAACACTGCATAAGCAATGTCAGGACATGTGTTGTCTACAAGGTATATCAGCGATCCTATTAGTTTCTTGTAAGGTGTGAATTGCATCAATTCCCTCTCTTCTACAGTCTTCGAACAATTTTCATTCGTCAGCACCATTCCTGCAAGCATTGGAGTATTCGCTCCTTTGCAATTCAGCATCCCAAAATCCTCTAGGATTTGCTGGGTGTATCTGGATTGATGAAGGTACAACTTACCTCCCTTATAGTCCATGTCATTCTGCAAGCCAAGGTAACACCTGGCTTCTCCCAGATCCACATTCTTGAAATGTTTCGAGATGTCATTCTTCACTTCAGAAATCAGCTTCTCACTCTTGCAGAGTATCAGAGTGTCGTCCACATACACAACCACAATGATGATCTTCCCATTTGTGATTCTCAAATACACATTGGAATCAGCCATCAGTGGCTTGAATCAAAAGGATTTCAGGGCTTGATCTCTCTTTTTGTACCATTGTCAAGTTGACTGCTTCAGACCATAGATACTCCTATGCATTCTACATGCATAATCAGGAAGTGAATTCGAGATATAACCTGGGGGTTGATCCATGTAGACCTCTTCGTCTAACTCACCATGCAAGAAGGCTATCTTCTCATCCACAATGTGGATCCTGAGGTCATAAGCAGTTGCATATGCAAATAACAAATGTAGGAACAAATGTTTTATGACAGGAGAGAAAGTTTCAGAATAATCAATTCCATATCCACGAGAGA
Source organism: Diphasiastrum complanatum (assembly GCA_029204225.1). Lineage (NCBI taxonomy): Eukaryota > Viridiplantae > Streptophyta > Lycopodiopsida > Lycopodiales > Lycopodiaceae > Diphasiastrum > Diphasiastrum complanatum. The sequence goes on along the minus strand of MU834137.1, from coordinate 24,579 downwards.
ATCCCTTCGCTACCAGTCTTGTCTTATATTTTGAGACATCTCCACCTCATCATTATTTACATCGTCAACACCAGGGAGAAGATCATCAGCATCAAAATCAATTATATCTGAAAATTCATGAAGCTCTTTGTTCAAAATGCAAAGAGTCTCAGCCTCTGTGAAATAAAAAAGATCCGATATATCCAATAGTGTCAAAAAAGAAGTATTATCTATATTATAAGTAGGCAATGTGATTAGAGATTTATCAGAAGGAAAAAAGGTAGTGGGAGTTCTAGCGTCTATAAACGATGTCCTATTTCCAACAGGAACAAAATCTGTACAATCATCTAAACTAACACTTGTATTAATAAAAAAGTTTCTATATCTACAAGATTGGACTTGTCAGATTTTGTACCATTGGAAGAAGCAGCTCCAGAAGTAGAAGGGGCAGCATTCGAATCGTCAGAAATATTTAACAGGAGAAAAAAAAAACAAATGCAGACTGAAACTCTACAAATCTACACTTTTTATTGTGTAGCTGACAATCATCCATAGACATGAAATCATTATGCAAATTGGTGAACATTTTGTCAAGCTTAACTTTATAAGTATGCATGTCGAGTGCCACAAAGTCTTGATAATAAATCATGATCTTATTCTAAGATTTGAACAAGGGGTTACTGAGTAGAGACTTAAATTTGAGATAAATCTCAAGAAATATTTCCACACCAGGACCCTCTATAATAGAAGGAAGAACAAAAAGAAAAGAAGGAAAACGTGACTTGAAATACTCTATATTGTCTCTGATACCAAATTCAAAAAAAAAGATAACAGACTGGAATCAAAATTAGACATTTCAACAAAGAGAATACAAATTTTTCTATTTCTGAAAAACTGATAAAATCAAGGACTAGATATCAGTCTCAAGCGTGAAATAGAACGCAAAATCAAATTTCAACAAACTATGCACTTGAGATACATATCACAGGACTGAGTATCGATGATTTCAAACGCGGAGTTACCAACACAGGCTAATGAGTTTGACAACTGCGCTTCAAATCAATATCAGGCGCAAAAATGAATGAATTAAGATTGACACGTGTTTGATTACCTCCACAGATGTTTGATTTTTTCTTGCAAATATTCAATTTTTCCATCCGAATATCGATCTCAAACGCGTTTAACAGCCTCCTAGTATCCGCCATTGCCTCCCCTGTGCTTGAGACCGATACCTCGATATCTCCAATATCGCTTTCGATTGTGGAACATCAATTCTTCTTTTTTCGTTGCTTATCCTACACTCAAAACTGATACTCAGCCTTTCAAATTCTTTTCTTCTACAAATGTTTTTGTGTCCTTTCTTCTGTAATTTTTTTTTGTCTTATTCTCCTCAAAAAAAATTTGTGTTCTTTTTTTAAATATCTGACGATGATGGCTAGGACGAAGGCCACTGCTTGTGCTATAGCCTCTATATAGCCCACCCGTGCCCGTGTCCTTCCTGGTACTGGGCCATAGATGTGGCAAAAAGCAGGTCTAGTTGAGGGAGATATAAATACTCTAGAGATCAACTTAATTGTTGATCCCTAGAGCTCCTTTCAACTGGTCTATTAGAAATGTCACCTTGTCACTTGGGCTACATGTTTGTTCTGTCGTGACATCCATGTCGGCCTTACAGGGTGCTATAGAAGATTTCATGTCCCAATTCTTTAAATTACCATCATGTCTAAAGATCTCGTTATTCTCGAACGACTTTGGGACCAGTCTTCAAATCTTCATGTGGATAACGCCAACACCTCCAAAGACCTGCCTCTAGATAGATTTGACTTGCCAACTACCTCAAGGAGGAAAAGAAAACAGGTTGTTCCTAAGAAAGCTGAATCTTGTAGGCCAGCTGCTTCCCTTCCTCCTAAGGTAGTCCCTGCAAAACGACCCCAAATCTTTCTGTCCTCTGAGATTCTGATTCAGAAGCACAATCACCATCTCCTCCTCACATTATCCGTCTAGCTCCTCAGAAGGTTTCTTCACCGAAGGTGGAGATAACCCAAGAGTAGCTTGATAAGATAATTGAAAAATGTATCAATATTATTGGGGCATCAGATTTAAAACCTATACATAATCTTTTTGTTAGAATCCCATACGATTCCAATCAGATTTTTTTTATTCTGACCATTACAATCAATATGAGGCTTATTTAGGCAATAAAATTGATATGCTCGAAAATTATTTTGACTTTTTCCTTCTGAGATTCAAATACAAGCTATAGATTAGGTCCCAAATTTTGTACAGACCTAAAAGATAAAAGTTCAAAAATCATAGATGTGATTGTTGAAGCTGACCAAATTTTTTTGCAGCATATTATTAGTATGGATTCGAAAGAAATCATTTTTGTTGTCAATCTATTTTTCATGGGTGCTGTGAAGGCAAAAGAGGCCAATTTTGAAAAGGCTATATATTGCATCGATTGCAGTCCTATGGCTAAATTCTACTTGATAACAAACGAGAATAAGCTTTGTTATATGCTATTGATTCCTTTTGGTTGGATCATTATACTCATGTCAGATTCTAATTTTCATTTTGCTTGTGCAGTCGACATTGGAGCTTGAATATTTTTTTTATAAAAATAAGTAAGGAGGGAGTATCAAATTTTTTATGTGTAAAAATAAACTCAACTGAAAATACACATAGAGAATTTGATTCTCTACTTCATGATGTCATGCATGAAATACCAACAACGACGGCTTCTATTGGGAGATAACTTTTAAATCTCTCAAAAGAGCTAGTCTCCTAGGATATAGGAATATCCCCTACAAAATAGGATCTAAGGAAAATAGTCAAGTCTTATTTTCTAGAACTCTATACACACGTGTGAATATCCACTTGCCATGTGGGAGCATTTACTCATGCACATGGAATGATAAGCTAACTTCTAGGTGACTAGTCAACTTGACTAAAAACTAGTCATATCATGTTCACACTTGACTTGATTGATACAAAATCAAAGTAGATATTTACTATTTACAATAAAAAAATGACAAGTGAGAAGTGAAAATTTTCAACACTCCTCTTCACTTCTAACTTGGCAAATCTAATGTACATCTATCTACAATTCCAAGAGCATATCTTAACTTGTAAAATGGATCTTTGGACAATGGCTTGGTTAAGATATCAGCTATGCATTCGGATGATGGTACATGATGTAGTTGCATCTCTTTGGATTGTACCTTCTCCCTCACAAAGTGGTGAGCTATCCATTTTTAGTAAGTTTTGGTGCTAAAAACTAGTATTGAGAGGGCAAGCTAGAATCTTGATCTTGATAAGGAGATTTAATCCTAAACTTGGTAGGGGTCCAAATCCGTACTTTCCACATGTGTAGGCACCTCTGAACTTTCATTTAGTGAATGGTATTCATTTGATCCAAATAAGTTCAATTTGTGAGCTATCGGTGTAATTTTTGGTGGAAATCTTAGGATAATCTACAAGATCATTTGACATTGATTAGATTTGAATTTGTTTCATGGAATCTAATTAATCTAGGCTGATTTCAAGTCCTATTAAGGTTAAAAACAGGTTTTGAAAGTACATAAAAAGGAAGTCATTTTTTTGTCCAAAAACAGCCAAAATTGGCAAGATTTGATTGTAAGTAGATTTCACATCATCTTATCTTCATTCCAACTTTGTGAGGGAGTGCTAGAACTGAGATTATAAGTCCATTTGTTGGAATAGAAATCTAATTTGAGTGAAACACTACAAGAGAGAGACCTTAGTGAGTTTCTAGAGACGATCAAATCCATTTCTTGACAAGATTTGTTTGAAAGTAGTTTTCACTTCATCTTATCTTCATTCCAGCTTTGTGAGGAAGTGATAGAACTGTGATTATAAGTCCATTTGTTGGATTAGAAATCAAATTTGAGTGACACTGCAAGTGTGAGACCTTTGTGAGTTTCAAGTCATTCAAATCTATTTCTTGCTATTTGAAAGCTTAGGATGGAGTCACTTTTGGTGCTCCAAGACCTTTATGAGTTCTTGATTGAAGATAAAGATGAACCTCTAGGTGCACAGGAGTTAGCTAGATACAAGAAGAGATCTAGGCTTGCACTTCATTGTGTGAAGATGAATGTGAGCAATGATTTGTTGAGAGAAGTATCAGCATGTACTAGTGCTAAAGAGGCTTGGGAGTCTTTAAAATCAATCTATGAATCTAGTAACACTTCGAGGGTTTTCATGCCTAGAAATCAAATTTTGCAAATCATGAAAAGAAGTGAGGAGAGGGCACATGATTATGTACTTAGAATGAAGTCTCTAAATAGGGAGTTGGCTTCCACTGGAGAGAAGATTCATGATGGAGAGCTTGTACAAATTGTTCTTAATGGTGTAGGAGATGACTTTGCAAATTTGGTCCAAGGTTTTGCCATCCAAGACACTTTGCCAAATATATAAATACTTCACAGTGTATTAGTGGCTGAAGAGTGTAGGATGCTCCATGCAAAATCTAGGATGAGCTCCTTGTCTTTGCAGGTTGGTGATGAGAAAGCCAATTTGTCATTCAGGGGCAAAAAGAAGACCAATGAAAAGAAGAAACATCCAAAGGAGGCCAAAGAAGAGGATGATGCATCAAGCTCAAAGGACAAGTCAAAGCAGAAATGCTTCTTTTGTGGAAAGAAAGGGGCAATATGCATCTGAATAATTGGATTGTGACATCGTCGATCGTATAGTCTTTAAAGTATGTAGGGATATCATGGGCTGGAGATTCGAGGGGGGCCTTGTCTTTCACCTTCCGGAGATGTTCGGGAGTTGGTGTAGGAACAGAGGCAATCTCAAGAATTTTCCCAACAATTGTAAGGTCGCCAGGCGGTTAAATTTGAAGCGGTTTTTTCACCTTCTCTTTCATAGCATGGCCACATGGTTGAGGCTTTGGCTGTCGGGAGGTGTGTGGATGAGGAGCGGGTGGTACGTCATGGAGGATCTCGTCATCAATTCGATAGATGGTCTCTTCCTCGTAGAGATACCATGGATAGTTTGGGCATTTGGCACGGTAGAATTTTGTATCAAGCTTTTCCACTGTAACCTTGGCAACCGGTTCCACCTTGGAAGCATTTGCAAACAGGCCCGAAGTGGAAGTGCCTCCATGTAATTCAGGATTTGAATATTAGATATGTCCAAATATTCTGGGAAATTATGAATTCATAAGACATTCTCATCATCAACGAATAAATCTTCTGATTCATTAGTAGGTTGCCATGCAACATTTAGTAACTCATCAGTGTGTGGAAGGATATCAATAAAATTGATATTGATGATAGGTGTATCAAGATCAGGTAATTGGTCGTGATCAATCGGGAGTGGAGATGTACAATCATCCTGATGTTGAGCACAGTAAACGACATTCACACAATCAATGGTAGCTAAACTGTGACTCAAGTTTATGATATCAGTAGATTTAACATAATGACCTTTTTCATGGCTGGACTGGTATGGCTCAAACACTGTGTTGGTGCTCCAGTCATGAACGACTCTTGCATTGGTGATCCACGGATGACCAAGTAGTTATTCATATGAATAGGCATTATTGGGAATATCAAGTACTACTAGATCTATAGAAAACTTAGACCTCCTAGTTTGATCAGCACTTGTGGAAGGAAACCGGTAAGTCGGACCACACTTTGATCAGCCATCCTAAGTTGACAAGTAGGTTTGGCAAGCTTGTCTCTCGAATTCCATTCTAGCATGAGGGATGTGAAAATGATATTGACACCGGAGCCACCATTGAGAATCGCTAAAACTTCACGTGATTAGTGATGGGTAGCTAGGATTTTGATGTTGCCTCATTCGTTGAGTGGATTGGTTAGGTGTAAGGGTATTTCAAGCAACTCATCAGGGCTGGTGGTGTCATTGGATTGGATCTAGTGTTTCCATTTGCCAACATGCTTTCAGAGAATATGGAAAGGAAGAGTGACATTGGCTTGCAGTAAATCTCCCCAGACGTCGGTACCTTCAAGGGTTTTTCTTTCAAAAGACTTGTGAGTTACTTTATGGCTCCAACCAAGTTCAATCTTATGGCCATACGTTTGGTGATAATTTTATCAACACATTCTACTTTGAGACATTTAAATCGCTCAATGTAGTTTCGAACAGACTCTTTGCGACACATCTTGATATGGGTAATTTGGATGAATGGGCTCTTAGTCAGTTTGGATGGTTTGAAATGCTTGATGAGAGCACCATTGAGGGTGGTCCAAGAAGCAAGATCAGGAGCTTCGAGATTAAGATACCACTCCTTCGTTGTTCCATAGAGTACCATGGGAAATAGACGAAGCTTTTCAGTTTCTGAAGTATCTCCATAAAAATGACATGCATTATCAAAGTCTTGGAGAAATCGGACTGGGTCAGATTCTCCATCATACTTTGGTGCATCGATTCGTGGAATTTTGCGTTCTAGTCATGGAGGACCCAAAATAGAAGATTATAGTTTTACTTTCTATTGCACTAAGATCTGAGCTCAAACAAAAAAGTTATAAAGGTTCAGAAATTGGTAAAAGAAAACGAAAAAGAAAAAAAAGAATTAATACAATGACTTAGAAAAAAAAGAGCTTGTAAAATTTTAGGAAGTAATGATAAGAAAAGTACAAATAGTTTCACCATGTCATGCTAGGCATATTGATCACTTTTACTTTTTATAGTACCAAATTCTGAACTAACCAATTATGTACAAAATTTACACTATTCTTCATGGTTTTTTATCAAGCTAGATTTGCCAATTTTTGGCAATTCTTCACATTTGGAACACCATCCATGCTTTGAGAGATTTCTAGGATTCTTCAATGCTCTCCTCAGCTATTACACCAAATGGGCTTAAGTAAGAGCTGTTTGCAATCCTGACGCTCGTTCTACTGCAAAATTTCTCTATGAATAGGTTATAGTTCATTTCAGCTATCCTCTAGAACTTATTAGTGATAGCAACTCCAAACCCTTCAAGGCGATATCCTCGACACTGTGGTCAATGGGAGCAGATTGAGAAAGTACAATGAACTCTGTTTTTATCTTGATATGTCTTAGTTGTTTTCTTTCCTATTGTTCTTCTTTACTTTTCTTTATTGTATGCCTACCATTCTGACAAATTTTTTGTTGTGCTTTCTTGTTCACACAATAAGTGCATAGCTAGTGGCATTAAGCAAGGAAGGCTTTTCAAGTTGGATGCTAATATGGCTATTGAAAGTGTGAATATGGTTAGGGAGGAGTTGACTCAAGTGGAGCTTTGGCACAAAATATTGGGCCATCCTAATCTTCAGTCATCCATGGCATCAAAGGAGCTAGCTCTCGGCCTACCAAAAGCTTTCAAGAAGTGTGGCAAAGTGTGTGAGGCATGTGGCCTTGTAAAGTTACACAAGACTTCCTACAAGAGATTTTTAACAAGATCTACCTCACCTTTAGATCTTATCCATTCGGATGTACATACATTTTCTCATTAAAGTAATGGAGGAGCTTTAATATATGTGACTTTTATTGATGATTGTACTAGATACACTTGGATTGAATTATTGCCTAATAAAAGCCTTGTATATGAAGCTTTTGTAAAGTTTAAGTCTCTAGTGGAAAAGCAACTTAGTTCTTGCATTAAATTTCTAAGATGTGATAATGGAGGAGAGTATATTTCCAACAAGATGAGAGACTTTTGTGAGATCATGGCATTAAGAGAGAACTCACTTGTCCTTACACCCCCCAGCAAAATGGGGTGGCCGAGAGGAAAAATAGGAGTCTTTGTGAATGTGCAAAGTCTTTAAGACTTGATGCATCTCTACCCATCACTTTTTTGGGGGAGGCCATAACTTGTGCTAATTACTTATGTAATAGGCTTCCTAGTAGTGCTATTGGTGGGATCTCACCATTACAAGCTTTGTTTGGCAATAAGCCCAATGTAAAAGATTTTAAAGTGTTTGGATGTATATGTTATGTCCACATTCCTTTGGAAGCAAGAAGGAAAGAATATTCAACTTCCTTCAAAGGAATATTTGTAGGCTATAGTGAAAATAGCAAAGGATATAGGATATTTGATCCTATTTCAAAGAAAGTAAAAGTTAGCAAGGATGTCTTGTTTGATTAATATCAAAGTTACAAGTTGTCTCCAAATTCATCTAATCTCTTAGGTGATGAAGATCTTGCAACAACCATGGAGGAGCCTATTGAAAGTGATTTTTTTAAAGATCAAAACCAAGTGCCAAAAGAGCCGAGAAGATCCACAAGGAGCAAGGCCGAGCCTTGGCTCACATACTTTGAGAAAGGAAAGTAAAGAAAAGACACATCTCCTTCTACCTCTTACTCTTTTCTAACCACAATGCTTGAAGAGCCATCATGTTATGAAGATGCAAGTAGATCACAAGTTTGGAGAGATGCAATGCAAGTAGAGTTTGATGCTTTGATAGATAATCAAACTTGGAATCTTGTACACCTTCCATATGGGAAGAAGCCATTTGCATGTAAGTGGATCTATAGATTAAAGTACAATCAAGATGGATCTATAAGTAAGTACAAAGCTAGATTGGTTGCTAAGGGGTTTCTTCAAACTAAAGCCATAGATTATGAAGAAACATTTGCTCCTATAGCAAAACTTGTAACCATTAGATTGATCATTTGTATTGCTACTTTATTCAAGTGGAATCTCTATCAAATGGATGTGACAAATGCTTTTTTGTATGGCTACTTGGAGGAGGAAATATATATGTTACAACCCGAGGGCTTCATCAAGGATGGTGAGGAGGACAAGGTTTGCCACTTAAGGAAGAGCCTATATGGCTTGAAGCAAGCACCTAGAGCTTGGTACTCTAGGTTGCATGATTTTCTCTACTCTCTTGGCTTTGTGATTAGCTCTTATGAGCCTTCTTTGTACATCAAATGTAATGATGGAAAGATCATCATTTTAGTACTTTATGTTGATGATATCATATTGACAGGAAATGAAGGTGAAGGCATAAGAAATGTTAAAGTTTCCTTGTCTAGTGAATTCAAGATGGTAGATCTAGGACTTCTTAAGTTCATACTTGGAATAGAAGCTACTAGAGGTAGTGATTTTACTTCTATAAGTCAATCAAAGTATGCTACTTCCATTCTTGAGAGGTTTGGCATGAAAGATTGTAAAGGGATTGACACCCCTATTAAGCAAACTTGTAAAGCTACTTATCATCCCTACTTTATAGGACCTACACCTAAGTTTAAGGTGAAAATTTGACCAACTAGCTACCTACCAAGCATAACTCTAGGAAATAGACTAGGGTTTCAATTTAGGTCAAGGAGAGTGAGTTAACTTCCTTATTACATGCTGGAAATCCACCTAACTTCAAGAAGGAAGTCGAATTTGCTATGTATTCCCTCTCTCCATAGTGAGAAGATAGAAAATTTTTGGAGCTCATTGGCAATCTCAAGCTAGTTCACTATGTACATTGAGTTTTTGTGATCCAAATGAAACCAAATCAATTTCTACTTGTTTCTTAGGTTGAAGGCCGTACTACAGCCTGTAGTACACACGTGTGATCTCGGATTTCAATGTTTATCAATGCTTTTGATTGTTAATGCTTGTTGTTTGTCAAATTGCCTTAGATCAACTTTTTTGTGTCTAGTTTTTTGATAGATTGTTAAGAAAGCATCCAATCAATCTTGTGGATCTTTTGTAGATCCATTTATGGTCCTAAAGTACAGTACTTTCACATGGTATCAGAGCCAAGTACAAGAGCATAAGCCATTGATCTAATGCAAATCCATTTTTAGCAAGTTTCGGTGCTAAAAACTAGTATTGAGCGGGCAAGCTAGAATCTTGATTTTGGTGAGGAGATTTGATCCCAAACTTGGTAGGGGTCCAAATCCGTACTTTCCACATGTGTGGGCACCTCTGAACCTGCATTTAATGCATGGTATTCATTTGATCCAAAAAAATTCAATTTGTGAGCTGTTGGTGTAATTTTTGGTGGAGATCCTAGGATAACCTACCAAGATCATTTGCCATTGATTAGATTTGAATTTGTTTCATGGAATCTAATTAATCTAGGCTGAGTTCAAGTCCTATTAAGGTTAAAAACAGGTCTTGAAAGTACACCAAGAAGGAAGAAAGAGATTAAGTCATTTTTTTGTCCAAAAATAGCCAAAATTGGCAAGATTTGATTGTAAGTAGATTTCACATCATCTTATCTTCATTCCAACTTCGTGAGGGAGTGCTAGAACTGAGATTATAAGTCCATTTGTTGGATTAGAAATCTAATTTGAGTGAAAAACTACAAGAGAGAGACCTTAGTGAGTTTCTAGAGACAATCAAATCCATTTCTTGGCAAGATTTGTTTGAAAGTAGTTTTTATTTCATCTTATCTTCATTCCAGCTTTGTGAGGGAGTGATAGAACTGTGATTATAAGTCCATTTGTTGGATTAGAAATCATATTTGAGTGAAACACTGCAAGTTTGAGACCTTTGTGAGTTTCAAGTCAATCAAATCTATTTCTTGTTTGTAGAAGTCACTAGTAAGATGGGATCTGCTGGAGCATACCTTCTAGAAGCTAGTGAGAGGATGAATTCTACAAATTATGCTATTTGGAAGGTTAGAATGGAGTCACTCTTAGTTCTCCAAGACCTTTATGAGTTCTTGATTGAAGATGAAGATGAACCTCTAGGTGCATAGGAGTTAGCTAGATACAAGAAGAGATCTAGGCTTGCACTTCATTGTGTGAAGATGAATGTGAGCAATGATTTGTTGAGAGAAGTATCAGCTTGTACTAATGCTAAAGAGGCTTGGGAGTCTTTAAAATCAATCTATGAGTCTAGCAACACTTCTAGAGTTCTTATGCTTAGAAATCAAATTTTGCAAAGCATGAGGAGAAGTGAGGAGAGTGCACAGGATGATGTACTCAGAATCAAGTCTCTAAATAGGGAGTTGGCTTCCATTGGAGAGAAGATTCATGATGGAGAGCTTGTACAAATTGTCCTTAATGGTCTAGGAGATGACTTTGCAAATTTGGTCCAAAGTTTTGCCATCCAAGACACTTTGCCAACTATAGAAAAACTTCACAGTGTATTAGTGGCTGAAGAGTGTAGGATGCTCCATGCAAAATCTAGGATGAGTTCCTTGTCATTGCAAGATGGTGATGAGAAAGCCAATTTCTCATTGAAGGGCAAAAAGAAGACCAATGGAAAGAAGAAGCATCCAAAGGAGGCCAAAGAAGAGGATTATGCATCAAGCTCAAAGGACAAGTCAAAGCAAAAATGCTTCTTTTGTGGAAGGAAGGGGCATTATGCATCTGAATGCTACAAGAGGCTAAGAGCACAAGTGGAGGAGGACAAACAAGGAAACCTTGCAAAGGAGGAGGAGGATGAAGTAGATGTATTCTTGATGGCATCTACATCCTCACCAACAAGCAATAGCAATTCAAGAGACAATTGGTGGATCAACAGTGGGGCTAGCTCTCACATGTCTTGTGAAAAGGACTTTTTATCAACCTTACACTCTTTCAATACTGCTAAGAAGTTTGTCTTTACTGCAAATGATGAAGAGTGTAGGATAGATGGTGTTGGCACCATCTCTTTGTGTCTAGAATCCTCAAAATGCATGGATCTAGAAAATGTCCTTAATGTACCATCAATCACCAAGAATATGCTTAGTGTTGGTTTACTCTTATAAAGTGGTTTGGATGTCCACTTTAAGCATGGTGTTTGTTTCATCTTGAAGAATGATGTTTGCATTGCAAAGGGATTTATGCATGGAAGATTGTTTAAGTTGGAAGCTAGTGTTGCTTTTGAAAGAATGAGCTTGGCAAATGAGGAGATCACTCAAAAGGAGATCTTGGCAAAGTGTGATCTTGCTTGCATTGAGGAGGAGCATCAAAAGGAGGAAGATATTGAGGATCAGCCTCAAAGCATGAGAGTTCCAAGGGAGTCCTCAATGACAATGGCCGAGTCATCAAATTGCATGCAAATTGTCCATTCAAGTGTGCATCTTGCAAGGGTGGTGAGCATTGGAGAGTCTACTATCTTTGAATACTTTTTGGAAAGTATTAGTAGACATGAGGTGACTTGTTTCTTACCTTTAAGATCCATGGTGTTTATTACTTTGTATGACAAGACAATGAGATGGGGTGCTTTGAAATCTACATTTGTTGTTGATAAAGCAATTTCATTGGATAACTATTTTTGTAATAGTTTGAATAGAGTCATAAAAGATGAAACATCATTTGCTTTGAAAATCTTTGTGTCCACATGCTTTGTGCATGATCATTCTAGTGTAAGGACCAAAGATTATTCTATTTCAATGATAGGAATAATGGTAGTGTTTTGCTCTTCAAGTAGAGATTGTAGAATCTACTTGTTTTCAACCAAAGAATTTGTCAATGGTGGAAATGTGATCTTTCAAGAGTGGAAGATTTGTAAACTTGAAGAAGCACCTTTGGATCAACACATTATTCAATTCATTGATGTTTTGGAGTCAAGTCAAGTGGAGGATCAAGCTCAAGACCCGAGGACTCCAAGAAGAATCTTGAGTATCAAGATGGAGCCATCTAGGCTCAATCATATGGATCAAGCAAGACAAGTTGTCTTTGGCAACAATATTTATGCACTTAATATTTTCATTGATGTATCTTCAAGTTCACAAAATGCCTTGGAATCCATGGCTTGGCATGATGTTTAGTTTTGAAGTGTGCTACATGTATATAGACACATTTATGGAACATCTTGTAAGGGATCCTCTAAGAGGTGGTGAAAGATCCTTCATGGACATCATTCTCTATTGGAGTCTCAAAAGTTCCTTCTTTGTAGCTGGATTTTTAGACACTTCTAAAAGCTTTCATTGATCTATCAAGAGAGTTGTAAATAGATCAAGCTAAATTTGAGGAGTGTGAAGAATTGCCAAAAATTGGCAAATCTAGCTTGATCAAAAACCATGTAGAATAGTGTAAATTGTGTACACAAGTGGGTCCCACACATGTGAGGCCATGATACATGGGAAACCCATCCTAATGTAGGTTAGGTCAAGTCAAGAGAGTTGGTCATGTCTATTTGGTGGTCATCCCTACTTTATAGGACCTACACCTAAGTTTAAGGTGAAAATTTGACCAACTAGCTACCTACCAAGCATAACTCTAGGAAATAGACTAGGGCTTCATTTTAGGTCAAGGAGAGTGAGTTAAATTCCTTATTACATGCTGGAAATCCACCTAACTTCAAGAAGGAAGTCGAATTTGCTATGTATTCCCTCTCTCCATAGTGAGAAGATAGAAAATTTTTGGAGCTCATTGGCAATCTCAAGCTAGTTCACTATGTACATTGAGTTTTTGTGATCCAAATGAAACCAAATCAATTTCTACTTGATTCTCAGGTTGAAGGCCGTACTACAGCCTGTAGTACACACGTGTGAGCTCGGATTTCAATGTTTATCAATGCTTTTGATTGTAAATGCTTGTTGTTTGTCAAATTGCCAATCTAGATCAACTTTTTTGTGTCTAGTTCATTAGATTCTATTTTATAGGAAATATTCCTATAAATGTGGAAGACTAGCTGTTTGTTTTCTTGCCAAAGAGAATAGTCAACTTTGGGAAATGAGCACATATGGCTCCCAGTGGTGGATCTGGATGACTAGGCACTCTTCACACGTGTGAAGGCCTGCTAGACAGTACACAGCTCGTGGATGTACTTGATCTATAAAGAGATCAACCAAATCAATAACAAGTTGATGTGACATTGGCAAATTCTAGTTTTGTTAAGATTTTTACATTTGTCTTGAGTTTTGAAGAATGAAATGCATTTGTAAGTTAATGTACTTTACTCTTTGTAAACAGGCCGTACAGGTACTGTCCTCCACACGTGTGAGGCTGCCCATCCATGTGTTTGATCATTTGATCCATTGCTCTTGCTTAAATCATAGTGTAAAGCATCTCGATCAAGATCTAACATCTAGAACTTGATAGATCTTTGGATTAAGCAATCAATAACTCTTAATGATTGATAGTACAATCAATATTTGTCCTTTTTCTCTGAAAATTGATAGACACTGAGGACGATTTGTGGGTGGAGTTGCGAATTCCTGACCAAAAAATGTTGGATTTACCCCTTCTACTCTCCTAAATCCCAATTTTAATCTGCCTCCATTCATGCTGCATATTTACTAATGTTGACACGCAGTCTGCATATTTACATGCAAATTTGCATAGACGAAGAAAAAGACAAATGAATCGCAACACTGTGTTCTTACACAATTTATGGTGACAGGTGAAAAGGGGATACTACCTTATTGAATGCCAAAAGTGCCCTAAAAACTAAGGCACACTTTAAATCTTAATTTAAGGCCACTCGTAAGAGTGACACACTTTTGCATCATTACCAACGTTCAGTACTAACTCTATGCACCCTTTTCACGCTCACCCTATGCAGCTACGCTAACAGATTGGACAACAACTGCAGCCACCCAGGATCTCTCACAGACAACACATCCACTCTGTATTTTCACATCTGCACACCTGTAATATTATGTATATATATTGGATACCATCTGAGTATTCATAATGCATCGAGATGAAGAGATAAGAAGAGACTAAGAGAAGAGGTTTAATTCCTCATTACAGATAGAAATAAGCTTTGTAGGGCACGCGGTTTTGTCCGCTATGTTTAGGGAGAGAGTCAAATAATTCATTCCGCTGCGGACGAACATTTTCTGTTCGAGTTTGTTTCTTGTTCGAGTTCGTTTCTCGTTCATGTTTGTCATTTATTCTCCCCTCTCTCTCCCAACATGGTATCAGATCTATCTTCATAGCTTGAGTGGTCTCCACAGTACAAGACTCTACTAGCCGATAGAGTAATTATTTTCTTGTTTTGTATTTGTCAGTATCAGATTTTCATACTTAAGTCACTGATACTTTCATCTATCACTTAGACTAATTATTCCACATGGATTCCCAAGGGAAAGCCAGTCCTCTCATGGACAAGCGTTATGGAGCCAATTACCATCTGTGGAAATTTAAGATGAAAACTATACTAATGGCAAAAGAATTGTACGACGTTGTTACAGGTGCAGAAGGAAAACCCGAAGCGGTTGACGAGGCAATCGCCAGATGGAAGCTGAAGGATGGAAAAGCTTTTGCGCTGATCATCCTCAACATCATGGATACACAGATCGACCATGTCTCCGAGGCTCAGACATTGAAAGAAGTCTGGGACATCTTGAACACGCTATACGAAGTGCGAGATATAGCTTCTAAACTACATCTCAGGAAGAAATTCTACTCCCTCAAGATGACGAATGGTGATTCTCTGTAGAATCACATTAATCAATTCAAGAACCTGCTAAGACACATGGCTGCTATCGGATCTATCATAGACGATCAAGACGTAGTGATGCAACTGCTTACAAGCTTGCCAAGTTCTTACGACAGTTGGGTGATGATCATCACGACTCATCCAGAATTGACTCTTTCAAGAGTCATCACTATGTTGTTGCAAGAAGACACGCGGAGGAATGAAGCCTCAAGTTCCTCAGTTGATTCTCACGCCTTATACACCAACAAGAGCACGACAAAGCAGAAGAAGAAGAAAGGCCCAAAGCAATCAAAGCCAGACCAGAAACTAGCTCAGCACAAGGAACAGTCAAATCCGTAGACAAAGAAGAAGCTATTCTACATATACTGCAAACGAAACAACCACGAAATTCAAGACTATTGAATAACAGCAAGGGACAGTCGAATCAAGTGGCAAATGCAGTTGTAGAAGCTCCGCAGCCCATTCAAGAAACGGATCATGATGTCTTCATGACCAACCATCAAGGAGCATCTAGCGACAGTTCTTGGTTCCTAGATTCCAGAGCCACTCAGCACATGACTAGGCTAATTGGCTGTTTCGAGTCTTATACACCTTACAATACCCAGAAATTTGTTCACCTTGGCGAAATAGCACAAAAGCTATTAAAGGTGAAGGCACTGTAAGATTATGCTTTGCAAACGATCAATCTAAGCTACTCTTTAAAGTCCTATATGTACCTAAGTTATCTACAAATCTACTCTCTACAAGCAGAATCATACATCTAGGACACATAGTAGAATTCGAATGTGATCAATGTAAAGTAGTTGATAGGACAGGCAAGATCCTAGCACTCAGAAAGAGACATGGATACTTGTATAAACTAAGTCATTGTTTTTTTGCCTCTAGTCAGGCTCTCAGTACTTCAATTCATTCAAATAAAGTTTATTTTGGCATTATAGACTTAGTCATTTAAATTATGCTGCTATACAATGAATGTCTAGACAATCTATTGTTCTTGATCTCGACTATCCTCGCGAAAAAGTCGAACTACCTGTTTGTCAAGACTGTCTAGTTGGTAAACATACTAGGAAGCCATTCAAGTCAAGCCATCAACATGTTGCTAGAGGATTGCTAGATGTTGTACATTCAGATATTTGTGGCCCAATGAAAAATCCTTCACTGAAGGATGCCAAGTATTTTATAACCTTTATTGATGAATTCTCCAGAAGAACTATGGTGTATTTCATAAAGAGGAAATCAAAGGCATTTAACTGCTTCAGAATCTTCAAGGAGCATGCAGAAAAGGAGACTAGAAGGACAATCAAGGCCTTAAGGTCAGATAATGGTGGAGAATATATCTTGTTGAGTTCAAGGAGTATTGCCAAAGCCAAGGCATTGAGCAACAATTCATCACTCCTTACAGTCCTCAATCTAATGGCTTAGTTGAGAGGAAGAACCGTACTCTGGTCGAATCTGCTAAGTGTATGCTAGCACATGCATCGTTGCCCAAGAGATTCTGGGTTGAAGTTGTCTCCACTGCAGCTTACATCTAGAATAGATGTTCTACCAAGGCTCTCTCAGACAAGACACTCCACGAGGTGTGGACAGGCTCTAAGCCTTCTTTGAAGAACCTAAGAGTGTTTGGGTGCATTTCCTACATGCAGAGCCCAAAGGACACAAGGAAGAAATTGGACTTCTTAGGTCTAAAGACCATCCTGATCGGATATACTTCGTCTGATAACAATTACAAGCTATACGATCTTGATACCCAACAAATCTTGTATAGACGGGATACAGTCTTTATCGAGGATCAGTTCGTCGACCTCAAAGGCAAGGATATTGCTCAAGAAGAACCTTCATCACCTGCCATTGACACGACAATCCAAGCTTCTGGCTCAGGCATGTCTATTATCGGCCCACTTCCAGACAGCGAATCAGACGAAGATGTTGCTACTACCCAACAACATATCCCAAGAGCGGTTCATCAGTCGAATCGAGTGCGCACACAGCCCACAAGGTATACTCCTGAGTCTGTCTGTCTTTTAATGCAGGAACCGACGACAGTTGAAGCATTCCTCATTGAACAAGGATTTAAACCAAGCACTGCTAACTGTAACGTTTATTCAAAGTTAGTGCAGCAATCCTTCATTATCATCACCTTGTATGTTGATGATATGTTGCTCTTCAACAACAATGCCAATATGGTCAAGGATTTGAAACAGATGATGTTCTCAGAATTTGACATGACTGATCTGGTTGTTTTCCCAAGGGTATCTTTGCGTACTTTGGAACTTTTGTCAGATTTTCTTCTTTGTCATTCGTTTCATAACCCAGTGGCACTAAGATTTTCTTTTATAGTGCGTTCGAGGTGGAAGGTCACCACAGGTGCATGTCGGTCTACCTACGCCAAATGCCTCCTTGCTAATTGTGGATTGCACAATGGAAAATCTTGACATGGATGGTTAACTTCACATTGTAAACACGAGGGATCAAATGTTAATGGATCCCCTTGATGTGGACATTTAGCACGATGGTGTTTTCCTCTGCATCCATAGCACCTAATTGAGTGCAGTATGCCATCTTCTCTAAGTTGATAGGCATACACCGGTAACATATGCCCCTTGGGACTTTCCACAAAGTAGACTAGTAGGCTATTATGGTCCTCCATTGAGTTCGGTGACATGCAAGATGATGTAACCAATACTTCCACCTTGCCACTGGTTGTTGAAGAAACTCATGATTTAGATGGATCATCTGACATCCATCCTTCAGATAAGTTCCTTGTTGGCTTGATTCTACTTCTGACTGTTGAACCTCTATATCTTGTCTGAACTTGTTGCTCTGTATTTTGTCCTTGTAAAAAACGTGGATTCTTGATTGGACACCTGGTACTTGGATGATCTCCAAAGCAGAAGCTATATTCGTCCTGCTTAAGAAAATTAATTGAGCGAGCATAAGCTTGTTGATAGCTTGAAGTGCAAGGTTCTTGGTCTTCTACCGCACTTGATCTGTTTGACTCTGCTCCACTACGTTGCCTTCCACAAGTTTCCATTATTGTTTGATCATCACTTGTTGAAAATCTAGCTCCTCTAATTTTTCATCTGATGATTCAACAATTTGATGGATCCGATCGATGTAGTCATTGATTATGAATTGCTTCAGTGATGGTGCAATGGTAATGGTGTCCCAACTATTTCTTCTTGTTCTCTCTCTTTCTTTCTTTCTTTTGGAGAAGAAGAAGAAGAAGAAGAAGAGAAAAGAGTCGGTAAACGGTGGATCAGTATGGATGGGAACAAAACAGAAATGGATTTAACAAATGAGCACGATAAAAGTTACATTGTTAAGATAAGATGGAAGATGGAAATAGAGATGGAACAGAAGAGTGATGGATGTATGAAGGTAGCGAATGTGGAGGGAACTGATTTTTCTTGGTATTGATCGAGCAACAAAGGTTCTTTCCCAATGGTGCAAGAGTTATTGATGTCTACGAGGGTCCAGAACCACTTTTTGGCTCACAAATTACTCAATAATTCAAACTAACTCTCGAAGGTGTTGAAGAATCAAGTGAGTGCTAAGTGCATTGAAATAGGTTTGTAGAAGATTCATCAATCATTGCAACATGGGTGGTTTCATGTTCGAGAGCAATGATAGGCTTACCTCAAGGAATTATTCAACTTGGAAGAGATGAATGAGGTGATGGATATTTTTGCAAGTATGGAGGAGAGACCTTTAGCACCTCAAAAACAATTGAGATATGATAAGAGGGCAAAGAAAGCTCTTCATGTGATCAAGATGAATCTGACAAATGAACTTCTCAAGGAAGTTGGAAAATGTACTTCATCTAGTGCTTGGGAAGCCTTGAAGAAGGTTTATGAATCCAAGTCTACATGTAGTGTTCTAACTTCAAAAGGAGGAGGAAAGTGCTCATGCATTTGTTTTAAGAGTAAAATGATTGAATGATGAATTAGCATGTACTGATGAAAGCATTAAGGATGTTAAACTAGTGCAAGTTGTTCTTAATGGCTTGTTGGATGATCATGCTAACCTTGTGCAAAGCTTTGCCATTCAAAAGACATTGCCAAGTATGGTGGACTTGCAAGAGGTCTTGGTGGATGAAGAGATTAGACTACAATCAAGAGGAGGAGCTTCTTTTACAAAAGGCAAGTTCAAGGGAGAAAACAAAGGCAAGTGGTCTAAGAAGCAAGATCAAGGTGAGCCATCTTCTTTTGTTGGTAAGAAGAAAGGTAGATCAAAGCTTAGGGACGTATTGGATCTTAGTGATCTGATATTTCTTCACAATATAGTGTCTTGTTTCTTGGATAGCCAAGATACAAGATTTACTCCAAGAATGATAGTATAGGCACTTGTGGATCTTCTATCCACTTTGTCACTTGCAAAATCTGAATTCAAGTAGGCAACCATTGATAGATTCTCACTTTTGTAGAATAATCCATAGTCAACAATCATATTCAAAGGTACATCTCATTGATACATATGGACCAATAATATTCAAAGGTGTAGATCATGAGGCCAATCACATTAAGAGGTGCACATCATGAGGCCCAATCATATTGTGAGGTGAATCTCATGAGGTCTAAATGATGAGAGGTGTAATCCATGGGGTCCAATCATTTGTAGGAGTTTTTACATGCTTTGTGTAGCAAGAACTCAAGCCACCACTATATGGAAGTAAGCTCTCATTGTACACTATTGGTTCTTGATTGTCATGTATTCCCACTAAATCTAGCACCTCCCCTTGTCACTTTTCCATCATTGCTTAGGTGGATCTATTCTCTATACTTAAAGTTTAATCCAACGTGATGCCTCCCTTTATGATTAGAAAGTAGAATTTGGCATACAAGAGAATATGGTGTCCCAAGAAAATTACAATCTTCCTTTTACAAAGTATTGTGAGTGACGTGGAAGTACAATAATATCTAAGTAGTTTTCTATTTGCTATTATAGCTAAAAGCTTTTACCTTATGGCTCTTAGCTATTATTCTATAATTTATGCTAGTTGATTGGCCTAGCTTTTATGAAAAGTCACAATTTGTTTCTATCTTCTACTAACCAACCATATGATAGCAACTTGAGCTAGAATCTTGATTTTGTTTCACAAAAAATATCAAAATTTAAAGTAGTTATAATAGGTAATTTTTTTAAGAATTTCAAATTTGTTGGCATGTTGTATTCTAATATTCATTCCTGTTTCTATTTTTTATCAACATAAAGGGTATTATCAGTTTTTCAAGATGATGTTGGCATGTTTATTAAAAAAAATTGATCTGAACAAGGCCCTACTAAACTTACATATCAATCTTCTGGCAATATGATCATTGTGAAAACATGCGCCATGAAGCTCCATTGGGAACATACTGATTTTCATCGTTGAACTATATGCTAGTTAACACACCTAAATGTACATGTATGCACTTGTGGTAAATATATGAAAATATATCAAGCCATAAACCATGATGTTAATAATCTTAAAAATTATGATAACAAATACTTCCAACATATGATAGTGATGAATGTGATGTACTTTTGGTCATACAGTGAGATAGAAGTTGATCAAGATGATTAATTTTTATGTCGAAAGTGATATATCTTTTAGTTTTCTTGCAACTATACATGTCGTATATAAGAATAATGTGTCAATTTCAAGTGTATTGTATTGTACAATGACATATTGGATTTGGGTCCATCTTTTTACATTTCAATAGGCCAAATACATCTAAGTGTCAATCTCTTTTTGAAAATGAAACTTTAGGATGTGTAATGATGTTGAATTCTGTAAGGAGCATATGTTTTGGAGTTTTATTTGATTTTAACTATTAAAAATATTGTTTTTAGATGCCTTTATCACAATTGACAATATAATTTCTACATAAGTATAAAATAATAAGATTATATTATAATTGATCATGTTGTGCAAAGAAAATACTACAATTGATTGTGATGGTTATAGTTTCAATCTAGAACAAACACAAAGCAATCATGGGGTGTTAATCAACAAGAACTAGCATTGTAGCAACTATCATGCCAAAAGTGATTCAACATGTAAATGCCTATATCTCTTAAATATCCATTCACTATTCATAAAGATACCATTCATGATTATTCAATAAATTATTGTCATATATTTCTACAAAAGTGCCCTTGAAAAATCTTCAACGATAGAGAATGTTGTGCATGATTCTAGGAATTCAACCCAAGAATGTACTTTTCAATAAAGCTTTATTTTTAGAGTATATGAGATACATATTTCACTCTTGAAGGTGGTATATACTCTTGTTGTATTTGTTGTTATGCAAGAGACAATGTAGTATTGGCCTTGGTGCACAAAACATCAAGCACTTCAATACAAAAACATATGAGACCATTTTTGGACTATGACAAATGCCTTATGAGTAATTTATTTGATTGCTTTAGTAATGTACTCATATAATTATATAATCTTGGCAATGTGGATATACGATTGGGCACTAATGACATTGACATTTGCATACAACTCATTCCGCAACTGTACACCATTGCAATATATTCATAGCTCTAAAAAAATCTCGGTAGTAGGTAGTATGGAGTAAAATTATGATAAGGCCACATCACTTGTTACTTTCAATCATATAAGATGCAAATCAACTTTCAATTCAATGTTCATGAGCTAATATTAGTTCCTACAAGATTTTAGTGTCAACTCATATTGATAGATTGACATGATCATAAATACACATAGTTTTCAAGGTCTTCAAAAGTTTGAAATAATGGGATTAAGATTAACATGATGGATGAAATGTGAAAATTGTCAACTAGTTTTGTTGGTTCTATTTGGCAATTTGGAGGCCAAACTTACATTTCAACTTAGGCATATATTTATTTATGTCAATAAGGCTTAAAAATAGTGTCCATACTATTTTTAGCAAGTAGGTGAAGTGATAAGATTGGATTTGGACCTATTTTTATTGGTTGATTGAGATACATTGAATTTAGTCAAGTAATACTAGGATTTTTGGTAAGTACTTGGAAACTACCCATTAGGGCAATATTTCGCAAGTGGCCAAATGGCCAAATGGGTACTTGGCCAAATGGCATTTTGTTGTTATACATAACAGAAGCAACGTGAAGAAATTTATCAAATGTTCTCATTATCTTTGGAGAGCTTTCTTCTTCTATCCTCTTGTCTTCTTCTATTCTTCTCTCCTGATATTGTTGATTTTAGTGTGTAGAATGATCTAAACTTGTATGGAATGATTTCACATGCGTGAGGACTATTTTACACTTGCTTTGGTCCGGACATGGATAGTAGGCAATTGGATTTTATCATTCAATGTGTATTTTTCATGATTTTACCTAAACTAGAATGCTAGAAATGAGATTTTCTACATTGTTGATTGTAAAAAAATTGAGATCCATTTAGATCCAAAACCTACAATTGATCTTTGGTTACAAAAACAAGCAACTCACCAATCCTGCCAATGTAGAAAACTCAGCATCTAATGTACCCAACATTCAAATTTGAATCTATTCAAACTTGACTGCTAAACATTCCCACACTTTTCAAAAGTGTTTATTCAAATTCTTTTAGACTAATATAGCTTTGAAAAGTCAAACTCTAAGTCTCATATGAAATTGGCCTCAAATGTCATATAAACAAATGTAGCAAATATGACTAAACTAGTTGAATTTCTCACACTCCCTCTTCAACTAGTTTTAGCATGGACTTTAATAACACTCCAAGTGAAGTCCTATGCTTCATGAACAAGTCCTTTCCCAATGCTTTGGTGAAGATATCAGCTACACAATCCCTTGAGGACACATGTCGAACCTCTGCCACCTTTGCTATGACTTGCTCCCTCACAAAATGATATGCCACCTCAATATGCTTGTTCCTAGCATGGAAGATAGGATACCTTTGGGCTGACAAATTTTCACAAAAGATGATTGGGCTCTTTGAAAAATCCAGCAAGTGAAGACCCTTGATCATCCTCTTGATCCATACCATCTCCTTTGTGCAATGTGTAAGAGCTTTGTAATCAACCTGATAATGAGATAGTGGATTGTTTCTTCGACATCCATGATATAGCTCCATCACCTATGAAAATACAATGAGCACTAATGGATTTCCTATCCATTATATCTCCAGCATAGTCCGAATCTGAAAATCCAAAAAGATTAGAAGATGATCCCTCATACAATATGCCAAAATCTTGAGTTCCAATGATGTACCTCAAAACTCATTTTCCTAGCTTCCAATGCTCCTCACTAGAATCTTGCATGAATTGACTCAATAGGAAGATAATATTTTAATAATCTTCACACTCCTCCTTAAAATTTATGTTCTTCTCAACATAGATTTTGAAGTTAGGCCAAGGTTAGACCTCATCTTGATAAAGACATTCTTGAGCAGTGGCTTGGTGAGAAGATCTGCAACACAATTTGTAGAATCAACATGCTCTAGTGAGATCTCTCTCCCAATGACTTTTTCTCTTACAAAATGATGAGCTACTTCAATGTGTTTGCTCCTTGCATGGAAAACTGGGTTATTTGCAAGAGCTTGAGCAAAAATGTTGTCATTCTTGATAATTGAAATTTCTTCATTTGCATGACACTTTAGCTCCAAAAGTAGCCTTTTGATCCATAAAATCTCCTCTGTTGTGGTTGTAAGAGATTTGTACTCAGCTTCACAGGATGATAAAGAAATAGTTGTTTGCTTCTTTGATAGACAAGAAACCAAGTTCCCTCCAAAAAATATAGTGTAAGCACTTGTGGATTTTCTATTCAACCTATCTCCTGCAAAATCTGAATCTGAAAAAGCAATCAAAGTCAGATCTTCTCCCTTGTAGAATAATCCATAATCTAAGGTAGAAGATACATACCTCAAAATTCTTTTAGCCAACTTCCAATGATATAATTTTGGATCATGCATGTGTTGACTTAGCTTATGAACACAAAATCTTAGATCAGGCCTAGTCACTGTTAACCAAATAAGTGAGCCAATAAGACTCCTATAAAGAGTGATGTCCTCAAAGGATTTTTCATCATCTTTCATAGGAACTTTTACAATGTGCTCCATAGGTGTATCTATGTCTTTACAATTTTCCATTTGGAATTTCTTGAGCATGGAAAGTGCATATCTACTTTGGCTTATAAATGCATGACCTTTCCAAAAATCTATTTCAAGGCCAAGAATATAGTAGTGAACTCCTAAGTCCTGCATCTTAAACTCAGAGTGCATGCTTAGTTTCTTCAACTAGCTTCTCATTATTTCCACAAAGAATGATATCATCTACATAGATGAGAAGAATGATTACAAAGTTATCTACAAACTTATAATAAAGAGAAGG
>MU834136.1:0-49243 GCA_029204225.1 Diphasiastrum complanatum | reverse complement strand
GTTTTCCAGAAATATCAAAAGTTCATGCTCGTCAAAGACCAAAAGTTTGTTGTTTAGTAGGACAAGACACCAACTACAAAAAGCAGAACTTTGTAATCTCTAGATGTTGTTCTAGGTGATTGTATAAAGTTTATGTTACCTCCAAAATGGACACAACTCACAAGTTGCATGAGTGGGATCAATCATACCTCCATATTTTCTGGAACATGACATTGTTCCTACATTGACAATAAAAGTACAAGAGCATATTATCTATTGTTTACAAATTGGTGAGTTCAGGTGTAAAATTCATGTCAGAGCAAGCAGACAAGCTATCATCCATCAAGGTCATAACATATGGCCAACCATACTTGCGATAGTCTGATGGGCAAGCTTACATGAATACCTGCAATTGTACAAAGTACTGAGTTGTTATTGAATTTTATAGTCATGAAGTTGCCAAATGTATACTTGATTGTCTTGGGACGACCTTGGTTATGTGTAGCCTGAGCAATACATGAATGGGCAATTGGAATTGTCACGATCGAGCACAATGATAAACACATTCCAAAGAAAAATAAAAAGGTAAATTTCATGTAAGCTGTCAGTCTGCAGCAGCCAGAATGGGCTACAATCCTGAGGATCAGGTTGGGTGGCCTACAAATATGCTGGGGAGACTGGGAGCAAGCCTTGAGGACTGGACAGGATTGGGATGGGGGGAGAGAGAGAGAGAGAGAGAGAGAGAGAGAGAGAGAGAGAGAGAGAGAGAGAGAGAGAGTTGACTTTATATTTGATGGTGGTGTGCCTGCAGCTTTACAAGTGGTATTCAGCAGTGATCGTGTCCATTCACTTATTGCACTATCGGGGGATACAATTTTGACTCTAACTGAAAGTGAGTTCATGCAATAATTTTGATCTGACTAAGATTTTGATTGCTGATTAGTGCGTAAGAGAGTGGTGTCTTCCACCTCTTGCATCTTGCTCTCGTATGTCCACCATCTTTTTGTTTTTTGTGAGATTTTTCTATACTCTGTATAATGAACGGATTAGATTTTGGATTTTGAAGCTTTGCTGAAAATTGGAAAACATGCTACTTCAACCGATTATCACTCTTCACCATTTGTAAAAGCCACCCATAAGGATTTAACAAATTTCAGCTTTATGATCTTGACATATATCATGGCTAAGAGTAAATAGAGTCAACCTAAAATTGACTTGGAGAGTTGAAATGAGGGGAAGAGTCGGAAGTCTTCAACCCCACTCTGTGATGCCGACTCTTAGTATATTCTGAGGTCTGTCTGTTCTTATACTTCATTTCCACATCTTATATTAATGGCCGCAAATTGAGAGTTAAGGAAAGTAGTTGACAGATGACGCACTTGTACTATAGCAATAGTTAAAGAGTCCAAAGCCAGTGATTTGGTCCTTATTATCTTATCCATCCGTATGCAAGGAACAAGATGTAGGGTCCAATTTCTGAAAATGGGTCTCCTTCGTCTTTTGAGGTTTGTGCCTCTCTATCTCAACGATGTAGCATCCTGGCCACCTTATCCCATATTGTATGTGGCGTTTTATTGTTACCTAGATGTCCTTCCTACGAATGCAGAACTATTGGATGCTGAATATTGACTCCTATCCTTCCATGATGTATGATCCAAAGGCGCTCGGTTACAAACCGATTCGACCGGTTCGAACCGGCCAGGCTGGTTCGAACCAATTTTCTTTTTCCAAAACGTTTTTTTGGCTTTTTGGGGGGTCTCTTTGTTTTTTCCCCCCGGTTCGGACCAGATTTCGGTTCAAACCGGCTCCAAACGGTTCGAACCGTGGTTTAGGGTTTAGGGTTTAGGGTGTCGCCTTTGACGCTTCAGTGCTCTTGGTATTTGAATAACCATCAAGCTGCTAAACAACTTTTGTAGTCTCCAGGGCTCTCTTACATAGAATGTCAAAATGGGGCTCATAATGGACGAATAATACCATGCAATGCTGTTCTGAATTTCCTGATTGAAAGGCTGAGCTAGAAGTCACAAATGGACAAATATGCAGATTCAAATTTGCAATTAGTAAAAGCTTAAACTGCAATCATCCTTCACGACTTTTCATGAATCATAAATCTTTTTTGGTTATTGCATCAATTTGAGACACAATGCTTGCTCAAAATTTGAGCAAGCATTGTGTCTTCCAGCTGTTCATACATTTAATTTTTACAGCTTTGTGTCTTCCAATAGTTCAGGAACTTTTTCTCCAAACCCAGTGGGTGATATTCGGAGGACAATGAACTTATGATGATAGTCAATACTTCTTTGATTGTAACTGTTATTCTGCAGTCCATTATCAGTTGTATGAGATTCAGTTCGTAAAATACCATGCTGCCTTACTTTTGTAGCCTGGGATGATAATACTAATTCTGCTTGTCCCTGTTTTGTTGCTGTTGTAGAAAGCATTATCACCTATGTCATTCCTGCAACCTAAAAATTCAAGGCTGAATGAAACTTACCCAGGTATATGAGTTGAACTTCTATGCTATACCATGCCTATTGAAAGCTCCAAAACGACAAGGTCTATGTGCTTCCAAGTTGAGAACTCATGGTTTACTTTTTCATATCAATGCCACTGATCAGAAAATTGTCATTCATCATGTTGGCAACTACATTTCACAAAGAGTTTATTGCCTTTGTATTATGCATGGAAAGGTCATGTTAACCATTTGACATTATTTTCCTGGGGTCTTCTTTATTTGTATAGTAGGGGGGACTTTCTTGTTCTGGACGGAGAGAGAGAGAGAGAGAGAGAGAGAGAGAGAGAGAGAGAGAGAGAGAGAGAGAGAGAAAGCTTTATTAATGTCTTTTCCATGCCAAAAGGCATATAAGACTGGTAAATGTACATGTCAAGTATGTGGTAACTGTAGGAGCGTATGAAACGTCTCCAAAACTATAACAAAAATAACAAATCTAACTGCTATGAACTGAAATGGAAACTGAAAAAGATGCGATGATATATGAAGCATGTGGGAGCATATATATTGCTAAATGTCATGAATATGGTATGACACTATCATCCAATCCTGTCACGCTAATGCTATAAAAGGATGTAATACGGGCTGCAGCATGAGGAACCACTGGTGGTCGCTGACGTCGTCTAAGAGGATGAGATCTCCTCATGATCGGTCGTGTAGCTCGTGCAACAATATGAGTATGAGTGGGACACTGTCTCTGATCCCGGTGGGCATGTAAGTCGTCATCAACCTCATCAACATCAAATGCTAGGTCTCGGCTCCTCCTCCTGGAGAAGAAAGAAGCGATCTGAGGCTGAG
Source organism: Diphasiastrum complanatum (assembly GCA_029204225.1). Classification (NCBI taxonomy): domain Eukaryota; kingdom Viridiplantae; phylum Streptophyta; class Lycopodiopsida; order Lycopodiales; family Lycopodiaceae; genus Diphasiastrum; species Diphasiastrum complanatum. Next base: position 45,954 of record MU834136.1, on the reverse strand, counting down.
AAACATGACTCCGCTGGGCTATCTGACACAGGTCCTGTCTCAGAATAAACATCTCTCGTATCATGAGTGCGGCGCAACGGGAGTTTTCATAGGCTAGGAGGGATCGTAGGGTGACAGGCGTGTCATGGAACAGACAATGGTATCTCCCTCTGATCTCGTAATACACCGGGCACCTAAAGATAAAGTGCTCCTCTGACTCCACCTCATCCAAGGGACATAACTAACAAATCCGCTCTTCTCTCGGGGTACCCTGGAATCTCCCAGTCTCAATGGCCAACTGATGTGACGATACGCGGAGCTGTCCCAGTGTAAATCTGAGGCCGTGTGATAAACCTGAGTCCAAATAGTGTGGCAAAACTAGGAACCCTGCTATGTCAAGCTCAATGAAATGAGTCCACTAATAGGCGGGTTTGACCCCAAGCTGTCGCCTCCAAGTACGGTCGAGATATGTCCAATATAAAAAGCGTCTGATATACTGATGAGTACCTGAGGGGAGCTAGTAGGAAATGGGATGCCTGTGAGAACCACGACAGTCGGTAACCTGATCATGAAGGGAGTGTGAGGAGGCAAGTGATGCCTGCGTATATCTCGTGTCTGTATCTGGCATATCCTGAACTGAAAAGCTGAAGCTATCTGAATGGGTGGAGCGGCAAACTCTGTGAGAAGGATCTCGTGTGGAACCGAGGGCTTCGCCTGAATCATATGAGCTGGCATGGTGGTCTGTAATCGTGAAATGCTGGCCCAGTGTGATGACGGAAGACCGGTACACCATGTCTCTGCTGCATACAAGGCTGTGGGGGTGACAATAGTGTCAAAGAGTCTGCACTTACTGCGAGCATCTCCGATGGACTTCTTGAAGCAGAACTGCTCAAGCTGAACAAGGGAGGAATGCCCCTTCCCAAGTCGAGTGGTGGCTGCCTGTCACATGCTGAAAGTAGGACCAGAAAAGAGTATCCCCAGATAGGTGTACGAGGAAACAACCTCTAAAGCTCGTCCATCAAGCATGAGCTGCTGGCGCTGCATGAAGGCTCGGGAAGTGTTAAAGACCATAACCTTGGTCTTTGTATTGTTCACCCCCAATCCCCATCTGGTACAGAATCCCTATAAACAATCCAGCTGCCTCTGTAATCCCTCTCTGGTCGGGGATACTAGTACCACATCATCAGCATACAAGAGGATAGCAATCAAGATGGTGCCAAGTCTACATCCAGCTCCTCCACACTGTGAGATGGCTCGCTCTAACTCATCAATGTACAATTCAAAAAGAACCGGTGAAAGAGAGCATCCCTGTTTCACTCCAATGGTGCTCCAAATGTGGTCAGAGATACCACCCCCATGTCAGAAACATCCCAAGACCTTCTCATAGAGAGCCATCACTGCCATAACAATATCCGTGGAGAAACCAAGGTCCCGAAGTCTATGAACGAGCAGGGAGCGTGGTATAGAATCAAAGGCTTTCCTGAAGTCCACAAAACAACATTTAACCCTTTCTTTCCTGTACTTAGCTTCCTCAATCAAAGCTCGAAGTGTGAAAATATGGTCAGTGGTAGAGTAATGAGCTCGGAAACCTGCCTGTCCCAATGCATGTAATCTCCTGGATTCCGCCTCTGAACTTACTGCAGACTAGAGTATGGTACCATAGAGTTTAGTGAGGACATGTCCGATCATGATAGTGTGGTAGTTACCAGGAATCATGGGATTACCATTTTTATAGATAGGATGGATGATGTTGGTGCACAAGGATGAGGGGAAGCCAGAGACAACGGCGGAATTGAGGAGAGTGGCTAGTGTGGGAGCAAGGAGGTCCGGAACATGGATTAGGAGTTCAGACTCGAGGTCTTCAATGTCTCTTGCTTTATGGGATTTCATTTTCTTGATGGCCGCAAGTACCATGTCAGCGGTGAAGAAGGTGAACTCAAAGGGGCGTGGGGAGAGAGAGAGAGAATTAGAATTAGAATTATTATTATTAACGTCTTTTGGTGCCCAGGGGCACATAAGACAAAAGAGAGTACAAAATGTGAGAAGCATTGTCCGCATAAGGACTTATTTACCAATGAAAAGACAGTAAAACTAAAACTAAAATATCGATCTCTCTGTCTCTAAGAGAAAAAGTATCCAAGCTTGACCACCAGCTGGTGAGGGTACAAAGCAAGAGCTTAACCACCTGCTCCGCGGAGGAAACTAGCTACGAGCAAGCCGAAAGTAATGAGTGATGGTAGTAGTGGGTCGTGATGTAGGCTGGTGGGAGGTGTATGAAGATCTAGTAGCACTGGATCGAGCCGAAACTCTCTGTGTCTTCGATCTTCGGACGGGGACGTCAAAATCCGCAACCGAAATATCCACTCTGTCTCGCTTCTGGAAGAACTGAGTAATGTGAGCCTGACTGGAATCCATATCTGAGAGCGTAGGTAGAAGTGAAGCTCGTAAAATATACATCTCTCTCAAAAGAAGACCCACACATCTAGCGTCTGGATACTCGAGGAAGGAGCTCAACGTGAGGGGAATATCTCGGTATAAACAATGGTATCGTCCTCTAATCTCATAGTATACTGGGCAGCGAAAGATGAAATGAAACTCATCTTCCACCTCCTGAAGAGAACAGAGCTGACATATCCGCTGCAATCTGGGAGTGTCTGTGTATCTACCTGTCTCGATAGCAAGCTGATGAGAAGAGACTCGAAGCTGTCCTATACGATATCTCAGACCAAAAGATAGCGTCTGTGTAAGATAAACTGGAAGAGTAGGCAAGCCCGAAACGTCCAGCCGTAAAAGATGTGTGCCATAATAATGTAGCTTGACCCTATCTGGATCAGGATGTGACCATATAGTGCGTATGTAGCTCCGGTAGATCTGCTGTCTGATATAAGCATGGGTTCCATTCGGAAGATCAAGTGCGGATAAACCCCAAGTCTGAAGAAGGGCTGAGACACTGCGATACCAAGAGTGCTTGGCTCCCTGATCCGCAATGGTACAAGATGAAGTGAGAGCAGCAACAATGTATCTGGAGGTATCTAGATCTGATACCCTGTGAAGAAAGGTGATGATCTGAAACATAGCACCAACAACTAATGGAGGAGAAGCAAACTCGGCTAGTATGATATCATGTGGTACTGAGGGCTTAGCCCGGATTATCCTACTGAGCATGAGAATCTGGATACGAGTAAGATCTCTCCATGTATCGCGTGATAAATCAGGGCACCAAGTCTCAGCCGAATATAGCACAACTGGGGAGACAGTAGCAGAAAATAGTAGGCATCTGGTAGCAGGATCCTGCACATAATAAGTAGAGCAAAATCTCTCCATATGCACAAGAGCGGTATGCCCCTTGCGGAGCCTGGCGGTGGCTGCTGGTCGAAAAGTGAGTAGCGGACCAGAGAAAAGAACTCCCAGATAGGTGTAGGAGGTCACGATCTCAATCGGTAGCCCGTCATAATAGAAAATCACATCTCTCATATGCTGTCTGTTGGTGTTAAACACCATAATCTTAGTCTTCCTAAGGTTAATCGTCAATCCCCAACGCTGGCAAAAGTGATGTAAAGCAGAAAGGTGACTCTGTAAACCAGCTGCAGAGGATGAGAGGAGAACCACATCATCAGCGTACAAGAGAATGGGGATAATAATGTCTGCTAGGGGACAGCCCTCTCCACCTTCCTCGCGAATAATCCGCTCGAGGTCATCTATATATAGTGCAAAAAGAGTGGGTGATAAGGGGCAACCCTGCTTCACACCAATGGTAGAATGTATCTGTGAGGACCAGCCACTACCATCTCTGAAACGTGCCAAGACTCGCTCATATAAAGTAATGATCGCAGCAATAGTATCCTCTGAAAAGCCAAGTGAAGACAGTCTCTGGAAAAGAAGATGTCGTGGAACAGAGTCAAAAGCTTTGCGAAAATCCACAAAGCAACAGTAAATTCTCTGTTTCCGATGTCGAGCCTCCTCAATAATGCATCTCAAAATGAAGATCTGGTCTGAAGTAGAATATCCCGGTCTGAAACCAGCTTGACCCATAGCGTGTAAACCCTCAGTTTCAGCAAAAGATCCAGTAACTGTCTGTAGTATAGAGCCATATATCTTAGCCAGAGTGTGGCCAATCATAATGGTGCGGTAGGCCTTGAGGATGGGGTGAAGGATATTAGTACACCAAGCCGTAGGAAAACCAGAAGTAACAGCTGTGTTAAAAACATGAGCAATGTAAGGGGAGATGAGATGTGCTACGGGCTTTAGGAAGTCTACACTTAAGGAGTCATAGTCAGTGGCTTTATTTAGTTTGGCATGTTTAATGGCGTTTTCAACCATGTCAGGGGTGAAAAGTGAGCAGTGGTCAGGTCTCGGTGAGAGTGAGGTAGGAGGAGAGTCCGTGGTATATAACTCCGTGGCATACTCGATCCAGGATTCGATGGCTATGGGGGCCAATGTTGAAGAGTGTCTGGTGAAATGTTTCCAGAAAAAAGAGGAGGAGGGTGAATCTAAAGAGTTGATCATTTTTTGGCAGAGTGATTGTAGGTACTTGATCTTCTTTGTTCTGGTGGTTCTATGATATCCCTTCTGGCATTGTTTGAGTGTGGCAGGGGAGTGTGACCTGGCATATGTCACATGATTGTGAAGAGAGCGGCATTCTGCATCATACCATCTGTTGTGAACACTTCTGTGAGATGATGTCGTTTTGGTGGGGAAGGATGAGGAAGCAGCAGCTAAGAGGGATGTAGAGAGAAAAGTGGCTTGCTGGTCAATTGGTGCCATGAACGGGAAGTTAGCGAGTAGTTGGGATAAGATTGTGGTGTAATTAGTGAATCCAGATTGGGTGAAAGGAATACGTTTATGAGTGGGAAGAGAGCAAGAAACTTGCAAAGAAGAGGTTATGTGACCAAGTGAGATGTGTAAGAGTGAGTGATCGGAAATGGTAGGGGGTGTAATGGAGAAATCAGAAATGTGAGAGATCAAAGCAGGTGATCCAATGAAGTAGTCGACCACACTATGTCCTCCACCATGAGGATAGCATGTATATGCTGATGAGGAAGGCCACTGTGTGAGGCCATTCAAAATGGCAAGAGCGTGTGTCTATGCTAGAGTGATCAACTGCTCCCCGAAAGATGTAGCTGGAGTGTCTGCATCCTGTGATACCCGGTCTAGCCCCATATCCAAAGGGTAAAGCCTGAGAAGATCCGTAGCTGCATGAAATTCGGTTTGTCTAGAGCTTGTGCGGGCGTTGAAATCACCTGCTAGTAAAATGGAACCTTGCTGAGAAAAGATAGCAATATCATCTGAGAGAGCCTGAAAAGGGTCCCCGCCAAACTCAGCAAACACTGAGGTCTGTGGAGCAAAATAGCATACAGCTATATAGATGTCCTGAGGTAATCCCAATAGTGAGCCAATAATGTGTAACCAAATATAGCGAGCGTATGGATCTTGTTTAACCATCTGAACTGTGGTGTCTCTGTATAAACAAGCTACTCCTCCAGATCCTCGACAAGTTTTTCCCCTAACAAATGGACGAAAAGCAGAATGCCAAGAGTACTCCTGTATATTTGGAAGAGGATGATATAAGGACTCATGAGTTTCAGCCAACAACAAAATGTCGCATTTTCTAATAAAATCAGCAAAGTCTCCGGCTGATGACGAAGATAAAAAACCATTACAATTCCAGAAGCCAAGTCTCAAATTGGTAGGGGATCTCGGGTAGCTTCTATATCCGGGGGCCCCTAGTTCCTATTGTGGAAGGTCGAAAAATCTCGGTTTCCCGTCAATAAAAACAACCCTTTGCCCTTTCTCTTTCGCTTCAAGGATAATCTTTTTTCTTGCCAACCATTGAGTATTTGTTAAGTCATCATCCATATAAATGAAAGTACCTTTAAGCTTTGCCCTAAGCCGAAGGGCAGCATTGCGTTGTGAAAGCGAGCGGAACTTGATAAACAAAACATTGTCATCAAATTTACTACGCCAAGCAGTATCAAAACCATCAGCCACATGAGATAACTTGGAAATGAGCAAATCCGTAGCTTCTTCCAACGGTTTTCCACCATTGGCAATGCCTCTTACTCTAATGTTAAAGGCTTTTTTGGCCCTTCTGGCTTGTTCACCTAAAACTGTCTCCAAATCGTTTTCCTTCGGAAAAGATGAAATCTGAGAGTGATTACCTTGCTTAAGGATCGATGTCGTTTCTTCAACCTGTTTTGCGAGTGATGAGAGTTTGCTGCCCATATCATCCGGTTTGAAGAGTGCTGCCCACGTTTTCGTCTCCTCGACTTGTTTCTCCAAGCTATTGATCTTGTTGGAAGTCTCCTCCAAGGCACTTTTTTCTGCAATTCGTTGCTTAAGATATATATTTTCTTGCTCAAGCTGCTCCACACGTTCCGTGACACCAAAAAGATCCTTAGCTAACTTGCTATTTTCAGCTTCAAAGAGGTGTAGTTGTTTCTTAAGTCCAAGAATTTCTTGTCGGATAAAACTAAGATCATAAGCAAAAAGACTTTCGGTAGGTTTGGAAGGAGTGTAGTCAATGGCAGCCATGTTGACAGGAATGTCACTAGTTTCTATCACCGAAGACGGCTCCTCCATCACTACCGGTGATGGGGGGGTGTCCAACAGGGAGGGGGGTGTAAGAACACCCCCCTTTTTCTTAGGTGCCATAGGAGGCGGTAAGCAGATGGAGGACAGTGTAGACAAACGGCCAGGCGTAGCAGCGCAGTAGCGCAGACCAGCGCAGGGCAGGTGCGAAGGTCAGCACTGCAGCGCCAGCAGGGCGGACAGCAGCGCCAGCAGGGCGGGTGGGCGCGCAAGAGAGAGAGAGAGAGAGAGAGAGAGAGAGAGAGAGAGAGAGAGAGAGAGAGAGAGAGAGAGAGAGAGAGAGAGAGAGAGAGAGAGAGAGAGAGATCTTTATTAATGTGCTTGAAATACCCTAAGGTACATAGAACTAATAAAAGGTACATCTCAAGTATGCACAGTAGGAGCTTAAAAGCTCAACCATCTAAAGGAAACAAACCTGCAAAAATAGAAACTGCATATAGTGAGATGGCTGGGACAGTCATAGTCCATCCTCCTGATATAATAAATGTCCCTCCGCCTAAAAAAAATGGTGTATAGTAAGTATGCTGTGAAACTATCGCTGAACGGGCTGCGGACCTGTCTCCGAGTGGGTTGTCGGTGTCGTCTATGCTGCAGTGGAGCTATGGGCTGTGGCCTATGGGCTGGCTGTCTCTTTGAGCATCTATGTTACATACCTATGTAACTGGCAGTACGTCAATGTCCCCTATGTGCCCGTTTAGTCTCTGGGGGGCTAAATGACATGACACCCTTGGATAAGTGTAGGTGCCTTTGGATAAAGGTATTTGAGTCCTTGGATAAGGGCATGGAGGTTTCTATACCTTAGACGGAGGTATGGAACCTTGTGAGGTGTTAGGGGGCCTTTAACATGGGTATTGGACCATACCCCTAAACCTAGGCCTCAACCTTGTGTTATGTGCCATACCTCTCAATCCAAGCCAAGCAAGCTAGAACAAGGAGGCAACCACCACACCTATGTTGAAGAGAACCAAAGATGAAGAATAACCACAAGCTACCACAAAGCTCATATCAAAGTGAAGCTCAAAAGGAGATGGATTCCATAATAGAGAGTGAGGAGTACATGAATTCATGTGATGGGGCACATGAGACCTAGCAAGATCAAGATCCCAAGGCTCACATTCACAAAGGAGGAAGAGGAGATGGAACTCCTAGTTCTCTCAATTGCAAATGAGCCAAAAGATCCCAAAAGTGATGTCTCTTGCCTACTTATAGACAAGTTTCCTAACTTGACTGAACATAACTATCTTAAAGATAGTTAGCCCTTGTTAAGTCTTACTAGATGTATTTTGGCCTATCATCCTTGTTACTTACTTTGGAGGGCCTAAAGAGGAAACCGCCTTATTCTTAAGGCTAATAGTTGCTTTTGGGCTAACAAAGCTGACAATGGATATTCTAATGCTCCGATAAGCTCTGATGTACTAGAAGTACATGACACTCCCCCTACTTAAACATTTTTGTCCTCAAAAATGAAGACGCTTGTCTAATCAACAAAATCGTCTCGGTTAAGTAGTTACGATTGAGGGTGTGTCGTCCAAAATTGTTTTTGCTTCTTCAACATCATACCAAATTGGATGCTTATCCAATTCTTTTGGATTTTTTTGTCTTGCATCCGGATCTTCTGTTGTAGTTGGCAATCCATGCTATTTGACCAACTTGATGAAGAAAATTACAATTTTTCCATGAGCAATGGTAGTCATGAATTGTTGTTCAAATGTAAATGCTCTAGATGAAGTAGTCGGCATTAAGAATGACACTCGGTTGTACAATGAAGCATTTCTCATACTGTTGACTAGAATATATTTCTTCAAATCTGGACAAATTTTCATTCAAAGTTGGCCAAGACAAGTCAACTCCAGTGAAAAGTGTTGCTTGGATATGCCCAATAGAGTTGAATTCTGCTTCTGCCAGTTTGGATTATAAATGAAATTTACTTTTAAGGATTTGTAAACCATAATTGGCCATGTATATGCTTGAAGCATTGATACAGGAGAACGCATATGTATTCCAAGGTCGAACCTTGAAAGAAACAATTCTGCCATTCGGATTCTCCCACTGTAGAAAATCATTGTTGACGTTACTCTCGAATATTGATCTTGCTAAAACCCACCGAGCATTGCAAACTTCTCCAAAGAAGTTGATATAAATTGTTGGCATTTTGAAAAATCAGTTTCCAATAGAGTGTTGATTGACTGAGAGAACATTCCCAATCATTACACGTCCATATTTTCCAGATATACACGTGAATTAGATGTTGGAAGTTGAGTTTCAGAGAATCCATAGAAATAAGATTTTCCCGGAGAAGCCACTTTAAGCTCTTGTAAAATGGATCCATGAGGCCTTGAACAATAATCCAAAGTATTGATACAAGTTGGATATTTATGGAATAATGAATTCTCTTTCTTGCTAGTAGTACCCATGTTGAATTCCTCATACTTCATTAGATCATTGTCAAAATAGAAATACTTTTGCAAGGCCCCAAATCAAATTGAAATGGTTCGCAGACTGGATCCTTAGAATAGCCACTCAATTCCAAGCCTCGGAATATCGGTGTCATATAGTCCTCGTTATGAAAGTCTGGTGAATGCCTTGATTGACTTTCTTTGGGCATAGCACTATTCTCAATTTGACGGCCCATAGTCGCTCGTCCTTTGATCAGATTAGGACATTGATGTAGGTCATGTTTTGGACTTTGATGGTTGAAGTGAAACTCGAAAGGATGCTCAAGTATCTTCGTATTTTGATCTGAATCTTGACTTTCGCTTGAATCCTAATTTTCACCATCTATTGTTGCAACTTGACCCAAACCTTGAATTGGATTTTTGTTGTCTGCAGTTGTATCTGAGTCTGGGACTTGAGGTTCGTCGTCACTTTGCTCATGGCTTCATCGTTGTCGCTTTGCTCATCAGACTCGTCTTCATCATCAGAAGTGCCTTCACTTTCATGCACCTTTTCGGTTGTCGATCCACTGATGCTTTAGTGTAAACGATCAATTTCTGAATTCGCAACTTCATTTCCTCAAACCACCTGGATTGTTCTTCTTTGCTTTCAACTTCCAGTTTAAGCCTTTGTTCTCGTTGCTCGTACTTTAAAGCATATTCCATAGTTTCCCTTAATCGAAACCCAGGTTGTAGAGAAGTAGTTTGCAGATAATTTTCCACAACACTCCAAAATTGTGGTTGTAACCCATATATATAACATTGGACAAGATATACTTCTCCATAGTCAAACACTGGAACCATCTGCTGATTGTACTCAGCAATTGTAGTTATTTGGTTCAAAGAACACCATTGGATGAAGTCGGATCGATTGAAAACCTTTCTACAAACTGCTTTGAAATTAAACCAATTCATAGAAAGAAAGTCTTGAATGACGTTCCACCATAACTGAACACGTCCTTGGAAAGTCGATGAAGCAAAGAAAACCAAATCACTGTCACCAATACCTCCAATATAATAGAAGTTATATTCCAAATCTTCTAGCCAATTATCCACATTAATGGAGTGAATGCTTCCATCAAAGGTAGGACTAACGTATTTAGATAGTCGTTGGTTGTAAAACAAGGATTCCGTTAGTGACTTTCCACCATTCATTGATATGGTTTGTAGATAACCAGAGCAAGTGCACGATCCATCATATTGTGTAACTCCATTAAACTGGCTGCATAAATGGATTTGGAAAGAGTTGGTTGAAGCACATTTCTCATAGGAGTTTGAAGAGAATTCATATAGTAGTCCAAACATTTTCTGTTCTCAAGTTTTGTCTTTGGAACCAATGCCAAGAATTGTTGATTGAATTGTTGTACAAATCCAGTTTGCTTGAGAGATTCAAAACTATCAATGCAAGCAATTTTGAATTTACTCCAAAGCTTTGTGATTGGATGTGCTTGAGTATCCCACCATGCTCGAACTTGTCTTTGAAAACATAATGAAGGGAAGTAGATTTTATCTTCATCAGAATAATGGTGATGACGAAAATAACCTTCCAACCTAGTCAACTAGTCTTCAATACTGATTGAAGTTGGTTGTCCATAAAAAACAAGACTATAACGCACGATTTCCGATTCTATTCCGTCAACAGATGAAAGTTGAGTATATTTACTATATCGAAATTCCATCATTAATGACTGATAAAATCCTGTGGACTATGAGTTCACCAACTAAATTTCATTAACAAAGGAATTTGACAGGCCGTTGAGATGCTTTTCTCCACCCACTTAAAATTGTAAGTCCTCGAAAAATGAGGTGGTTGTGAATGGAAACTGTAACAAATTGAAACTATGTGATAGCTGTGATCAATATGTAGGTTACCACAAATTGAACAACTTTGCTTTTTACAACATCAAAATCCAAGGTCAAATAGAAACACAAAGTGGATATGGAGAATCTATGAGTTCTGTACACCTGATATCGAAGTCAAGCGCAAATAGACTATTAGAATAAGTGCACAGAAGCAAACGCGCTCGAAATTGATATTGGAGGAAAAAAAAGTTTTTATTTTTTTTCCGAGATATCGGTTTCAAGCACAAATAGGATAGATGAACTTTTTGAATGGTCCACCCACGCTCGAAAGTGATATTGCAAATATATATTTTTTTAAATTTTATCTTTTTTCTATTTGAAAAATGACGTAAAAAGGCTTATGGGCCTTTCAAAATAAAAACTAATTTGTAGTCACCTATTTTGACAGCTTTTGGGAAAATCGCAATAGCTTTTGAGCTAAAACAAAGCTCTAAAAGTCTATGGAATCAAATTAGAAATTAAAAACGAAGTTATATACTAAAAATGAGTCTGAAAAGACCTGAAAATTTAAAAGTTAGAAATTAGCAAAAAGAAAGCTACAAAAGCAATAAACTCTTCAAATGAAATGAGATTCATGTTGAATCAAATGATTTTTGGCCACAAATGTCATGTGCCATACCTCTCAATCCAAGCCAAGCAAGCGAGAACAAGGAGGCAACCACCACACCTATGTTGAAGAGAACCAGAGATGAAGAATAACCGCAAGCTACCACAAAGCTCATATCAAAGTGAAGCTTAAAAGGAGATGGATTCCATTATGGAGAGTGAGGAGTACATGAATTCATGTGATGGGGCAAATGAGACCTAGCAAGATCAAGATCCCAAGGCTCACATTCACAATGGAGGAAGAGGAGATGGAGCTCCTAGTTCTCTCAATTGCAAATGAGCCAAAAGATCCCAAAAGCGATGTCTCTTGCTTACTTATAGACAAATCTCCTAACTTAACTATACATACCTATCTTAAGGATAGTCTTACTAGATGTATTTTGGGCCCTTGTTGGTTATTATCCTTATTAATTACTTTGGAGGGCCTAAAGAGGGAACCCCCTTATTCTTAAGGCTAATAGCTCGTTTTGGGCCTACAAAGCTATGCGTTGATAAGCTTTGATGTACTAGAAGCACATGACACCTTGAGCTATGTTCACATGTTTGGCCTTGGGCCAAAGTTCACTTGTTTGTCATTGGGCCCTACTTGGAGTGCACACCTAATGGGGACGCTTGATCTATACAGTTGACTTAAGAGTGGCATTTCAAGAAGCATTAGTTATGTTTCAAGAAGCATAAGTTATGGTTCACGAAACGTAAGTTATGGAAGGAGTCTCTTGACCTTTCATATGCCTTCTCTCTTCTCATTGGCTTGGGAGGACACTCTCTAGTGTTTAGAGGGGAGTTCAGAATCAAAAATACATTGATTAGCCTCATGAGCAGTTACAAAAGGTAGATCAGGCTCATCACCTGTAAGACAAACCAAAGAGTCATTATGCAAGAAAGATATACTATGAGAAACATAATCTTTCTTTAACGACTCATTCCTGGAATAAAACCATTTTTTGCCTAGGATCATAGAAATTGTGCAAACTATTTGTGCAATAGATTACTCACAATGCACTTGCTGGAAAATCACCTTTTGAAGTCTTGCTTAAGAAAAAACCTAAGGTAGATAACCTAAGAGGTTTTGGTTGTGCTTGCTTTGTTAATATGCCCTTGGAAACAAGGAAAAATGATGATCCTAATTCTATTAAAGGGATCATGGTTGGATATGCATCCAACAAGAAAGCTTATAGAATCTATGTTCCCTCTACCTCAACTACAATTCAAAGTGCATTTCGGGCCTGGGAGGGAGATGGAGAATCAAAGAGCCTGGGAGTCAATACACCTAAACTGGACCATCTTGCACCCGAAACAGTCCGCAAACTACACAGTCATAATGCTCTCAATCAGAGCTTTCATCTGATACCCATATTGCCTAAAACAATTTCAAAAAAAAAATCGATTCTGCATGATTCTTTGAAAAACCCGAAACACGATTCTGATCGCGATTCCGAATTGCGGTGCATCTATGCCTAGGATTAAAGCTACCTTATCAAGATTCATAATATGAAAAGACAAGCTATCTACATAGTTCTGAATCTTCAACGACACGTGGGTGACAAAGTGGTCCCAGATCTGCTGCTCCCCACTAGCTGCCATCCTAACCACATACTTGTGGTCACTTGGTGCGGTTGCCAACTACAGCTTCTGCACCAACTTAGCATTAATGAAATTGTGAGTAGAACCGTCGTCAAATAAAATACTCACAGGTTGGCTGCCTACGAACCCACTCATACGAATGAGGTCGTGAGGTCCGAACACTGCAGTATTAAAACAACAATTGCTACAAACTGTTTCATCCGAAAATGATACATCTATACCTGGAGCCTTAAAAGAGCGGCCTCCGTTCTTTTGTTTCTTCGGGCAGTCCTTGGAAAGGTGCCCCTTCTCCATGCAGGAGAAACACAACCCGCCGCTTTTGGCCTTGTCAAAGTCAGCTCTCTCCAACTAAGGGCGCTTCTTTTTCTTTCTCAAAGGGGAAGCTTCGTCAACAACTCTCTCTTTGCCCTTTTGAAAGGAAGGACCCGAAGAGGGTTTGTCTTTAAATTCAGGCTTCTGCTGCTCTTTGCGGGTCATAGTGTGCGTATCGTCGAAAATTCGAGCGAAACGCATGGTATCCTCAAGGGATTGTGGCTGATTTCGGCGGACCTCCAACTGATACTCTTGGGCAAGCCCAAGATAAAATGCAGCTTAAGGAGAACTCCGTCAATGCGGTTAATAAACCACGAAGCAGCTTCTTGGAAGTCTTGCAAATAGACGTCCAAGGGTTTCGTCCCCATTTGCAATGTAGCAAATTGACGATAATACTCAAAATCGTCGAGGACTGGCATAAAGGCGGCCTTAAAGGCTACCTGGAAGTCATCCCAAGTAGATGGGACTGTAGCACGCTCCTTAAGATCTTGCCACCGTGAGTATGCTTTGCCTCGCAAAAACATAATGGCAGTCACAATCCGAGAGTTGTCTGGCAGATCGTGCATGGAAAATGAGAAGACCATCGATCTAACCAAGCCAAGACCATGTCCTGGTGTATGTCCTCTCTCGAGTGAAAAACTCCGGGGTAAACATCGGGTTGAGGAGTGCTTGCCAAGATTGGGACATAGCTCTCAACTCGGTCTCCGCCCGTTCATGCTTTGAGCGCATGTCGATATTTGTTCTTGCAACAAATTTATTGCACACGTCATTTGTTCCATATCAGTCCTCGGGGGACTTGGAGCTCGAGTTTCTTCCATAGGAGTGTCCATGGCAATTGCAGTATGTAGCAAAAAGCTAGAGGAAAAATGGGAAATAACGATATCAAAACCGTTAAAAACTGACAACTAAAGAAAAAGGTCTCAAGAAAACAAGTAAGCTTGGGCACCAAGGAACTCTACAAGCAACTTTGAGAATGGGGTAGAGGAAAGTGAACGTACCTCCTTTACCTCTCCCCCAAAGCTCCTCCCCTTTGCTCATGCAGAAAGGACAAGTGGGACCCAAGAAAGGCTCCATTTGTTCCTTCTACGCCTTTCATACCATGTGGGGCCATAAAATGGTGCCACATGGCCCATGGACCTCTAGATAATATTAAACTTGGTTAAGTTCCTTCTCTCACCTCCTTTGCCTTACGTACCTTACTCCTCTCCAAAACCTTGGAGATTTGTAGGTATAGAAAGGGAGGAGGAAGAAGTACGAACTGTAAAGGACAGGGCTCTTGGTTCAATCTTGAAGATTGTCAACTTCTTTTAGGATTCCACTCTTAGAGTTAATAGGTTTGTGACTAAGTTTTGTTTTTCTTTAAACTTAGCACAAGGTTTTATAAAGATTTGCAAACTTATGTACAAAGTTCTTTCTTGAAAGCAATAAGGAAGATAACAGGGCCGTGGGGAGGCGCGCTTCTCCCCTCCCTTGGCAAATCATTTAAGGTACTATATTGGGGGAAGGTATGAACCCCTTCCACCCCCACCTCCCTATTGCAAAAGAGCTCGCAGCAGCAGTGCTGCTGCAGAGCTGTTATAATGAAAATCCAGGGGAGGTATTACTCCCCCCCTCTTCAAAATAAAAAGGACTGTAGGTACGGAATCGTACGTGCGGATCTTGTCACAGCAACCCTGCAACACCAGTGCAAGCGCCAGTCGCGCGGACGTCAGCCGCGCAAAAGCCAATTTTTTTTTTTAATATTAATTTAATACTTTGATAAAGGAATAAGGGTTATTCAAACTTGTAAAAAGTTTTAACCCCCACCTTTAACATTTCTTTTAATAAATAGAATCAAAAGAAACACAACTTTGAACTCTTAAGTTGATAAACAAAAACTGGTGTTTATGTATTTTCAAACTTAAAACCAGAAAAAGGTTTCAAAGAAAATAGATAAACAAAAAGGACAACCAGTTTATAAAACTAGTTCTAAATCCAAAAAAAGCTCCATCTCTTCAAGAATAAACTTGAACAAAGATTTAAGAAACCCAAACAAGCCACATTCCATTAAAAGGAATACCAACCGCAAAAGCGATAAAAGGAATGTGTGCACCTCGTAAAGGAAATCGGCTGCTCTGATACCAAATGTTACAACTCCCTAAGATCTCCGACTGCCTTCAAGGTTACTGCACACCCCATACCAGTGACGACGCACCGTATCCGCCCATCCATAGGGTCACAACTGACCCACCCCCCCATGCACTGGAGCTATCGACATATTCATGCCTAGTCGAGCCTCCTGTGATAACTGGCGTTCTATACCACCAGCCATCATCCTCGGCTCTCCCTAGCATACATCTCCTGGCCTGGAGATACGTCTTCTGGCTAATGCACGTGCTCTCCATCCACCAACTCCCGGGTAGACTCAGTGAATGGAATGAGGGAACCCCACCACTATATAGGCATAGCATAGTGAGTCCCATCAAGCATGGAACTGACGACGACACGTGACCACCTAGGATGGTGATGCGTGGCACCAAAACATGTCGATAACGCTAGACCTGCGTCATGCCCCTTGCGAGGCCGTCATTGAAGTGCGTACCGTTATGGTACATGACAATATGGAGGCCTAGAGGAAGCTAATGGACTATTGTGTGGGAAATGATATAGTAATGGGGTTAGAGATTCTTGGTAGAGCTATCTACACAAAGGGTCAAAGGAATATGTGGGTGCACGATGAAGTGTGGGACGGGAAGACAACTGTGGCATCAAGATAGTGCCAAGATTGAAGGATGGAAAGGAGTGATTGGAGAGAGTAGTGTGAGTCATGTGAAAATCAGATATGTGTGGGATGGAGGATGGTGATCCCATGACGTAATCAACAACATTGTGACATCCACTATGAGGATGACATGTATACCTACCAGAATTAGGCCAGCAAGCTAAAGCCATTATAGATTGCTAACTCATGGGCTTCACCTAGTTGCAGCAAATACTCCCCATATGTAGTGATAGGTCCCAGAGTGTCATCAGAGGTCCTGGTAACTCCCAAGTTGTCTCCTTCAAGGGCACGAAAGTGCTGATGTTTGGTAACATCATGGAAGTCCGACTATCGTGAGGCTGCCTTGTCATTAAAGTCACCAGTGAGAAAAATGTGTCCTATCTGACAATGTCCATAGAAAGATCCAGAAAAGGTGAACCGGTGATATCAGCAAAGGAGGTCTTTGGAGGAAAGTAGGTCTCTGTCCAAGTCGATGCCGTGTCTATCAATATGAAGTCAACTATATCATCTGTGCTTGTCATGGTTGACAAACTCAATGATAAGATGCAGAGACTCCCTGTATAAACAAGCAACTCCACCTGAGCCTCTCCTGCTCATGGATCTGGTCTCTAGCCGATGTATTGATGACGTGTCGCTTTCTTGCATCACTCCATCCATCGGAGATGATGGAGCACCCATACTTACTCCACGACTTCAGAAGTTTTGGTGTGTGAATTTTGAATCGTAATTCGCGATTAAAGATTGTCAGAGGGAATGAAAAGCAAGAAAACAGTTTACAGATTCATTATACGAGCCAACTTCCAGGTTGCAACAATCATGACTCACTTGATGGCTCTAGCTCTCTGCTCATTTCATCTCTCTCCTAGAGCCACTCTCTAGTCCTGAATTGCTCCATGCTAGGTCCGCTCCACTCTGAACGGATCCTAGAAACAACTCACATCGCGGCTTTCCATGCTGTGAAACGATCAGCATGTCATAGTCAAGTGAGAGGGATCTGAATTTCTATGAAAAGAGGAGTGCCAATGCTGGGAAAATTCTGCAAGTAAGAACATGATTTGCTGGGAGAGAATTTGGCATTAGAGAGGAACTACTGCTGAATTTCAGCCAATGAAGAGTGATTTCACTGATGAGAGCAAGGCACTCCAGCCAGCATAGAAGAGTATTGAAAGCAGCACTGAAGGACCAGCGATTGGGTCATTGCTAGAAAGGCCAGCACTGGAATCAGCGAAAGAAGCCATCATTTGTAGAAAGGACAAATGTAGGCAGCCATTGACAATGGATTGAACGATCAGCCGACTCACACTTGCAGCCTGTTTGAAGTTAATGCAGTAGCATTGTGGAGGAAAACAAGCATGGATCTGCTTCTTGCATCATCATTTGGCAGCAATAAAATCTGCCGTGAATAGTGCTTTTGGAATCCTTGAATTCAACAGTGTTGGATTTCTGATGTGGCGACTTCCGCTGGTCCAATGAAAGGCAACCAATGTGGTTGGCTTTGGGGCATTTAAGAAATGTGAAAAAGACATGTTCCTTTCTGGCAGTCATTGACAGCTGATCAACAAATGAAATCTGATCTTGCTGGTCCATGTTGAAGAGGGCAGTCGGACCAAATTTGGACACAGTTGTAGGAGCACAGGCAGGAAGCTCAACGGAGCAGCAGTTGTGAGGAAGTGGAGAATTAGAATTAGAATTATTATTATTAACGTCTTTTGGTGCCCAGGGGCACATAAGACAAAAGAGAGTACAAAATGTGAGAAGCATTGTCCGCATAAGGACTTATTTACCAATGAAAAGACAGTAAAACTAAAACTAAAATATCGATCTCTCTGTCTCTAAGAGAAAAAGTATCCAAGCTTGACCACCAGCTGGTGAGGGACAAAGCAAGAGCTTAACCACCTGCTCCGCGGAGGAAACTAGCTACGAGCAAGCCGAAAGTAATGAGTGATGGTAGTAGTGGGTCGTGATGTAGGCTGGTGGGAGGTGTATGAAGATCCAGTAGCACTGGATCGAGCCGAAACTCTCTGTGTCTTCGATCTTCGGACGGGGACGTCAAAATCCGCAACCGAAATATCCACTCTGTCTCGCTTCTGGAAGAACTGAGTAATGTGAGCCTGACTGGAATCCATATCTGAGAGCGTAGGTAGAAGTGAAGCTCGTAAAATATACATCTCTCTCAAAAGAAGACCCACACATCTAGCGTCTGGATACTCGAGGAAGGAGCTCAACGTGAGGGGAATATCTCGGTATAAACAATGGTATCGTCCTCTAATCTCATAGTATACTGGGCAGCGAAAGATGAAATGAAACTCATCTTCCACCTCCTGAAGAGAACAGAGCTGACATATCCGCTGCAATCTGGGAGTGTCTGTGTATCTACCTGTCTCGATAGCAAGCTGATGAGAAGAGACTCGAAGCTGTCCTATACGATATCTCAGACCAAAAGATAGCGTCTGTGTAAGATAAACTGGAAGAGTAGGCAAGCCCGAAACGTCCAGCCGTAAAAGATGTGTGCCATAATAATGTAGCTTGACCCTATCTGGATCAGGATGTGACCATATAGTGCGTATGTAGCTCCGGTAGATCTGCTGTCTGATATAAGCATGGGTTCCATTCGGAAGATCAAGTGCGGATAAACCCCAAGTCTGAAGAAGGGCTGAGACACTGCGATACCAAGAGTGCTTGGCTCCCTGATCCGCAATGGTACAAGATGAAGTGAGAGCAGCAACAATGTATCTGGAGGTATCTAGATCTGATACCCTGTGAAGAAAGGTGATGATCTGAAACATAGCACCAACAACTAATGGAGGAGAAGCAAACTCGGCTAGTATGATATCATGTGGTACTGAGGGCTTAGCCCGGATTATCCTACTGAGCATGAGAATCTGGATACGAGTAAGATCTCTCCATGTATCGCGTGATAAATCAGGGCACCAAGTCTCAGCCGAATATAGCACAACTGGGGAGACAGTAGCAGAAAATAGTAGGCATCTGGTAGCAGGATCCTGCACATAATAAGTAGAGCAAAATCTCTCCATATGCACAAGAGCGGTATGCCCCTTGCGGAGCTTGGCGGTGGCTGCTGGTCGAAAAGTGAGTAGCGGACCAGAGAAAAGAACTCCCAAATCGGTGTAGGAGGTCACGATCTCAATCGGTAGCCCGTCATAATAGAAAATCACATCTCTCATATGCTGTCTGTTGGTGTTAAACACCATAATCTTAGTCTTCTTAAGGTTAACCATCAATCCCCAACGCTGGCAAAAGTGATGTAAAGCAGAAAGGTGACTCTGTAAACCAGCTGCAGAGGATGAGAGGAGAACCACATCATCAGCGTACAAGAGAATGGGGATAATAATGTCTGCTAGGGGACAGCCCTCTCCACCTTCCTCGCGAATAATCCGCTCGAGGTCATCTATATATAGTGCAAAAAGAGTGGGTGATAAGGGGCAACCCTGCTTCACACCAATGGTAGAATGTATCTGTGAGGACCAGCCACTACCATCTCTGAAACGTGCCAAGACTCGCTCATATAAAGTAATGATCGCAGCAATAGTATCCTCTGAAAAGCCAAGTGAAGACAGTCTCTGGAAAAGAAGATGTCGTGGAACAGAGTCAAAAGCTTTGCGAAAATCCACAAAGCAACAGTAAATTCTCTGTTTCCGATGTCGAGCCTCCTCAATAATGCATCTCAAAATGAAGATCTGGTCTGAAGTAGAATATCCCGGTCTGAAACCAGCTTGACCCATAGCGTGTAAACCCTCAGTTTCAGCAAAAGATCCAGTAACTGTCTGTAGTATAGAGCCATATATCTTAGCCAGAGTGTGGCCAATCATAATGGTGCGGTAGGCCTTGAGGATGGGGTGAAGGATATTAGTACACCAAGCCGTAGGAAAACCAGAAGTAACAGCTGTGTTAAAAACATGAGCAATGTAAGGGGAGATGAGATGTGCTACGGGCTTTAGGAAGTCTACACTTAAGGAGTCATAGTCAGTGGCTTTATTTAGTTTGGCATGTTTAATGGCGTTTTCAACCATGTCAGGGGTGAAAAGTGAGCAGTGGTCAGGTCTCGGTGAGAGTGAGGTAGGAGGAGAGTCCGTGGTATATAACTCCGTGGCATACTCGATCCAGGATTCGATGGCTATGGGGGCCAATGTTGAAGAGTGTCTGGTGAAATGTTTCCAGAAAAAAGAGGAGGAGGGTGAATCTAAAGAGTTGATCATTTTTTGGCAGAGTGATTGTAGGTACTTGATCTTCTTTGTTCTGGTGGTTCTATGATATCCCTTCTGGCATTGTTTGAGTGTGGCAGGGGAGTGTGACCTGGCATATGTCACATGATTGTGAAGAGAGCGGCATTCTGCATCATACCATCTGTTGTGAACACTTCTGTGAGATGATGTCGTTTTGGTGGGGAAGGATGAGGAAGCAGCAGCTAAGAGGGATGTAGAGAGAAAAGTGGCTTGCTGGTCAATTGGTGCCATGAACGGGAAGTTAGCGAGTAGTTGGGATAAGATTGTGGTGTAATTAGTGAATCCAGATTGGGTGAAAGGAATACGTTTATGAGTGGGAAGAGAGCAAGAAACTTGCAAAGAAGAGGTTATGTGACCAAGTGAGATGTGTAAGAGTGAGTGATCGGAAATGGTAGGGGGTGTAATGGAGAAATCAGAAATGTGAGAGATCAAAGCAGGTGATCCAATGAAGTAGTCGACCACACTATGTCCTCCACCATGAGGATAGCATGTATATGCTGATGAGGAAGGCCACTGTGTGAGGCCATTCAAAATGGCAAGAGCGTGTGTCTATGCTAGAGTGATCAACTGCTCCCCGAAAGATGTAGCTGGAGTGTCTGCATCCTGTGATACCCGGTCTAGCCCCATATCCAAAGGGTAAAGCCTGAGAAGATCCGTAGCTGCATGAAATTCGGTTTGTCTAGAGCTTGTGCGGGCGTTGAAATCACCTGCTAGTAAAATGGAACCTTGCTGAGAAAAGATAGCAATATCATCTGAGAGAGCCTGAAAAGGGTCCCCGCCAAACTCAGCAAACACTGAGGTCTGTGGAGCAAAATAGCATACAGCTATATAGATGTCCTGAGGTAATCCCAATAGTGAGCCAATAATGTGTAACCAAATATAGCGAGCGTATGGATCTTGTTTAACCATCTGAACTGTGGTGTCTCTGTATAAACAAGCTACTCCTCCAGATCCTCGACAAGTTTTTCCCCTAACAAATGGACGAAAAGCAGAATGCCAAGAGTACTCCTGTATATTTGGAAGAGGATGATATAAGGACTCATGAGTTTCAGCCAACAACAAAATGTCGCATTTTCTAATAAAATCAGCAAAGTCTCCGGCTGATGACGAAGATAAAAAACCATTACAATTCCAGAAGCCAAGTCTCAAATTGGTAGGGGATCTCGGGTAGCTTCTATATCCGGGGGCCCCTAGTTCCTATTGTGGAAGGTCGAAAAATCTCGGTTTCCCGTCAATAAAAACAACCCTTTGCCCTTTCTCTTTCGCTTCAAGGATAATCTTTTTTCTTGCCAACCATTGAGTATTTGTTAAGTCATCATCCATATAAATGAAAGTACCTTTAAGCTTTGCCCTAAGCCGAAGGGCAGCATTGCGTTGTGAAAGCGAGCGGAACTTGATAAACAAAACATTGTCATCAAATTTACTACGCCAAGCAGTATCAAAACCATCAGCCACATGAGATAACTTGGAAATGAGCAAATCCGTAGCTTCTTCCAACGGTTTTCCACCATTGGCAATGCCTCTTACTCTAATGTTAAAGGCTTTTTTGGCCCTTCTGGCTTGTTCACCCAAAACTGTCTCCAAATCGTTTTCCTTCGGAAAAGGTGAAATCTGAGAGTGATTACCTTGCTTAAGGATCGATGTCGTTTCTTCAACCTGTTTTGTGAGTGATGAGAGTTTGCTGCCCATATCATCCGCAACTGAGCAGAAAGTGGCGACTTATGTCCTCTCCTTTAATTAATTGGAAGCTGTTACCGGTCATTAATTAATCAAATGGGATGTAAAGCTAGAAGCATTCATGTTACTGAAGGCAATCAAATTGTGGAAATTCAAATTTTTTTGTTAGTGATAAGTGCATTTGGGATTTGGCTCAGGTTTTGTTAAGGAGGGCCTAACCTTCAGAAAAAGGTTCGACTCATTGATACCTTTTCTGAACGGAATGGCTTCCATTTTATGGAATGTAAAAACTTATTATTTTGTTAACTTTTGTTCCTTAACAAAAAATTGCTTACCCAAAGAAATCTTTTGAAATCATAATTATGGATGCCCCCACCTTTTAGGTCTTGGGGCCGAAACATTTATGTTCAAAATTTGCACCATTTATGAACATCGAACCATATTTACTGTGAATAGTTATGCATAATTACTATTACAACATACACTAAAATCATAACATAAATGAACATTGAATCTACATGTACTGTTATGCATACTTTTATAACATAGTTACACCAAAATCATAACATATGTATAACTGTAATTATGTTTACTGCTATAAATAATTAATGTTTTCAACAAAACATTGAATCTATAATTACATTATAAAACATACAAAATGGTGCGAATTATAGATTAAAAGCTATTTGAAAATAACCAAAAGTAGCAGATGTATGAGTCCTAGAATTGTTGTTCTGATTTGTAAATAGACTTTTCATGTCTAAATATTTCACTTAAGGCAACCCAATGTCATTCCTTATTTTTCGTAACTAAAAAAAATAGGCGTTTCAAATTTTTTCTTTATTTAGGTCACGGAACTTTGAATCCTTAACTTGTTAATGAAGCTCTACTAAAGGATTTGTTTTCTAAAGTGAAAGATTCTAGCCGTATGCTTGCAAGGTGTGTCCTGAAGCTTAAAAAAGTTGAAGTGCTTTGAAAAGAACTCCAAATCAAGATGAGGCCCTTAGACATCAGCAAGGTTTGAACAAAACAATCATTCTCATATAGTAAAAATCTGATCCTCCATAACCGCTTCATTATACACGTGAAAAATCTAATCTCTGTGGGAGTGATGCTGATATTACAGAAAAGGTAGGCGTCTGATTGTGAATCTGTGAGGTTGAAGTGGTTCCAAGACTGTACATGATCAAACACAACGTGATATAATGTTAACTAACACAACACATTGTGAGAATGAAAGTGCTGGTAATGAGTGTCAATCGCTGCATGAATAGTAATATGAATAAGTCTCATAACAGTTTTTGGATCTCTCAATGTAACTTGTTTCTTTCCAGAGCAGAATGATCGAAGAGGGGAGGAAGAAAAGGGAAGAAAACATTTCTTTTCTATTGATTTTTTTGATGACATTTTGGGGCAGTACATTCTGGAATGTACAGTTCCGTACAGTACTTTCTTACCTCAAAACCTCAGAGACGTCCATGTTTTGAAGTGCTCCAAACTTTGAGGTGAAGTTTTGTCATTGTGCTTAAAAGCTTGAATGTTATTAATGGAGACAAAAATAGTAGTGAAGGGAGACAGCATATCAGAATGAAGTTGTGAAGGTCCAGCCCTTCAGAATCAGCCGTCAACCCCTTTGATCCCATTCTCTAGGGATTTGGTTAATATCCACAAACTCAAAAGACTTCAACATACGTGCAAAACTCTATTTCTTAGAGCAATTACTAGTTTTGTTTGTGAATCTTTGACATCAAACAGTGATTGTGTTCTTGTTAGTCTTATACATAGACGCCCATTCTGAAATGGACATGTTTCAGAATGTGACCTAATTTCTTTTTCCCAGAACATGACCTAATTTTTTTTTTCCGAAAATTGGGCTGCCTTAGAAGACTGTTGAAGTAGCTCATATGGTGATATGGAAATATTAATCAAAAATACAAATAACAAACTTTGCAAGTTCATCGTGTGAGTGACAAATGAATTGCAATATGATGGAAGTAGAAGTTTGTCGTGTAGCAATGAGCTCCTTATTGATGCTATGTACAATACTTGCATATGGATAAGTAAGTTGTTCAATAGCAATGAGCTCCTTATTGATGCTATGTACAGTACTTGCATATGCATAAATAAGTTGTTGAACAATGGCACTGGCTCCCAAAGGGATGCTTTAAGGAAGTAGCAGTACATTCCTTTAGGCTCAATGATTATCATCCTGCTTGAGTTTAAAGTGCTATGATTAGGAGCAAGACGAGGCTTTTCAATTTTTTTAAACAGTTGGTAGCATGTGTGTCTAAATGGAAATTAGATGGTGCATTTTAATTAACTTCTCCAGTGTATTCTGTTTGATGTTGCCGTCTTGTGAAGGCTTAGATTTGGAGATAACTTCTTCTTGTGTTTATTGTCCTAAAAGTCCCCTAGAAATCCATCTATCTTGTCCAAGGGCCTGATAGCCTCATGTAAAATCTAAATTTAGAGTTTTTTCAAAATTTTTAGGGGAAAGAATTCTTTTCAAAGGGAAAAAAAAAATACGAGAATTTTTTTTGTGGTTCAGAACCTGAATCGGTATTTATGGTCTAATGTACCATTTTGGGGCCCAAAGATATGATTATTATATGTGTGTGTGAGTGCATTGTTTCATGTGCAGCTCATTATTTTATGCATAGGCATTTGTAATGTTTGGGAATATTATTGCAAGCATTCATGTGTGAAGTCCAATATTCCACCAATTGAGCTCTTTGACTTCAGTCAACTTATTGGCACTGGATACAGTCATTTTTCAGATATACTCTTATCGAGGCTTCTGTATGCTTATCACAATTTGAGAAGGCAGTTTGCTGTGGATTGATGAGGGTGTAAGCCTCGTTACACGACCAGATAACTTCCTTGTTGGGTAAGCTTTGTTATTACCTAAATGCTTTTGTCAGTGGTTATCCATGTTTATCAGGACTTCCTTGGTAGTTTTGCTGGGATAAAATTAAGTGAAGTAAAGGTTGGTTTATAAGTCCTTATATTTACTAGCTTTTGCAAAAGCCATGAGTAATGCGCACAGTTAATTCTTCATAGAATCATTCAAGAACATTTTGCTAGTCGCTTGCTACAATGTCTTCAAATTAGTAACGAATTAGCTTCATCATTTTTAGCATGAGCTATCTAGGAATATGGCGAATGTTATCCATATGGTCATCGTGGTGAATTCTATCCATATGTTCATTGATTAAAAGTGTAACCTATCAAGCTTATGTCTCGGGCTATTGTAATGGACCTATTTCTTTGTGCACAATTTAACTTATGTTAATTGTGTTAGTTGCATGGATCTTGAGAGGATCGTAAAATGTGGACTTATATTAAATGCATGATGCTGAATTGTCACCTTGAAACTTGTTTTAGATTGTTCACAAATTAACGGGGCGTTGGTTGTACTATGTCCAGTTTGAATCAGGTGGACACTTAGTGAAGAGGCATACTCTTTTCGAGAGCACACTCACCTATGATATCTAGACTGTTGACAATTAGTAGGACTCTCTTGGCTGGCTAGTGGGGTGCATGTCCAAGAATTATTGACCAAGTTGTATCCAACTTATCTGTCCTAATTCTTTCTATCTTAGTGGTGCATTTTGCTCACCAACTATGCTATTTAGTTGGGTTTTCTTCCTAGAGAGACTTAGGAAACTGTAATGTTGCTGTCCAATTTATGAGCAATGAGCATTTCTTGTTAGCCTTTTTTCATGCTTTGAAGACCTAAAAACATTGTGTGTGCTGGTGTGCCCGTGTGCCATTCAGTGTGTTATAGCAAATTGGAAACTACTTAAGATCTTGCAGAACCAAGCTGCATTCAAGCCAGGTGGCTTGATTTTTGAAATAATTTTCCTGAAATAACATGAAAGTGGGTATTATTGTCTTAGTTGCTTTATCTGAGTGTTATTAATGACCATTTGTAGCATGATGAGGAGCAATATTTTATGGATCAAAAGTTATGAAAATGATGATATTATGAGAAAGAATGAAAAAGATTATTTTTTGGATGATAACAGTGTGCCTCTTGGATGATGCAAACTCAACGGTCTCATGTATTTGGCGCTCAAGTAGGGGCTTACTCATGGATGCCTTAGTATCCTCAACAACGTGGGAGATATTAGGGATGATGTCCCTCTGCAAAGCACTAAGCGCAGCACGAAGAGAAGCAATTTCAGTCTGTTGAGCGTCAATCGTGGCAGTTTTAGTAAGCAAATCCGCATGAATTTTATTGAGTTGTGAAAGAAAAGCCGCAGATTGCTTAGGAATGTACTCATTCAGCGAGGAGATATTCTCAGGAAGGGTGTGCCACGTGTAGGTGTGGCATGTGTCTCCCATTGCAGCTGAGGACAAAACAGCGACCTGTGGCAGTCGAGCTCTGACAGAATCGGAAGGCATGGTGGACGCATTTCCAAAGTATGAAGACGTTTGCGAGAGCTTGTAGACATAAACTTCTTAGCACGCTTTGTGTGCAAGACAAAGCCTGGAGGCAGGCGAAACGAAGCCGTGGGATGATTTGCATGAGATAGATCAGAGAGGAAGCAAAACCCTAATCAGGCAGTTTTACGTAAATGGGCGTAACTTTTTCATGCGAAGTTCGATTGACTCGAAAATTGATTCAAATCGAAGGTAAGACAGAGCACTATGCAGTTGTCAGCCTGTACTTGTATCACGGTACGGATCCGTACGGAGTGTACGGATTATACAAACTGCGAAAATTTTGAGATCAAGAAAAATCAAATTATCAAAACTGAAACTGTTGAAGATCTATTGCAAAAGGATAGCAGCAATGAAATCTTAAGAAACAAGCTTAGAGTAGCTAAAAGTGATGCGTGTCATGCACATAAAAGGTAGATCTAGCCACATAGAAAGCTAGAAAGAAGTGAGAGTTGCATGGAGATGGAAGCAGCGAGGAGATGATGGCTGCGTGGAGAGAGAGAGAGAGAGAGAGAGAGAGAGAGAGAGAGAGAGAGAGAGAGAGAGCATTTGCCATTGATATTAGATAAGTACTTGTCTTTTGGTAGCTTTGAACATTCAACAACATCGATATAATCATAGATGAGATTTATGCTAATCACGATTCACTAATGTCGAAGTTGAGCCTTGACATTGGACAACTGCACCAGTGGACTCCACTATTAAAGATTTCCACATTTTGAGTCTTGAGACACATGTCGTTTCTTCAATCTTGAGCAACTTTGTTCTTCAACTTCTTTCATTATTGATAGAGGCTTCAGTGTTCACTTTTTTATTCTCAAAATATTAAGGTTTCATGCTCAATGCAAAATGCACATTGCAGAGTCTAGACTGCAGTCTGTAGTGGACGTGGATCTGATTGAGACTCTATACTACATTAGAATTTAGTACATTGTAGAATTTTAGCATATTGTCTTGGACATTAAGCGTTTAAGATTGAAGACTTCTGACTTAGGTAAGTAGATTCTCGAATCAAGAACTCAAATTCATAATGCATTGAACATTTTAAATTTTAATTTTGAACATTCTCTCTCCCCTATCAATCAACCACACTCTACAAGTCCCTCAATTGCAAAGGCACACCTCTCTCTCAAATGAACCACGAATCAGGCCCTCGCTGGAAAAATCCCTAGAACCAATTCGGGTCCCCAGCCAATTAGAATCGGCTGATTGGGATTCGGGTCAGAATCGCTGATTCTTTGCCTTCGAATCGGCGATTCGTGCAACTTAAATTGTTGCTATGTCAGTTATCGTATTTCAGTTGGTATTCCTGAGGCAGTATAGGATTGTTTGTTAGTTGTTTGCATGCAGCATATTGACCTATGCAAGGCCAGGGATCAGATGATGTTTCTATACTGTGAAAAGACCTTTACTTGTGAAGCAAGGGTAGGAGGTACACTTGCAGTTTTTCTTTCTGAATCCTTTTGTGATGGTATGTACTGAGGTCTTCGTGTGGCTAGACAACTTGAATTTGACTCCAATTACGATGGTTCATACAAAATCGTCAAGAAAATCAGTAGATGATATAGTTGCAGCGAATCGCGATTCGCTGGACTCGTGAATCACGAATCTGCGAATCGCGATTCGCTGCAAAGAATCGTTGAAAGAATCGATCTTAAAAAAGTGAAAAAAGAAGATTCGGGTTACAACCAAGCCAAGAAAGGAAGAAACGGAAACTTGACGGAGGGTATAAGTGGTCTGGGATCGCAGGAGAGAGCTCAGAATGCTAAAACCAATGTTCTCCAATTTAATCCATGCAATATGCGAAGGTGAAAAATTAATTGCTGTCAAGGGCAGGAAGGCTCTAGATTCCAGAAGGCAAGTAGTTGGAATTCACCTTGAATCACCTTGGTGATCAAAGGCACCACACATCAGCCAACTTCTAGTCAGTATTCCACTCCAACAAAAGTACATTTAAAGGAAAATAACCCTATGCCAGATCCCATCCTTGAATTGCCTACAGCAAATTAGACCTGTATTCTAAACTGAGCA
This sequence comes from Diphasiastrum complanatum, assembly GCA_029204225.1. Taxonomy (NCBI): domain Eukaryota; kingdom Viridiplantae; phylum Streptophyta; class Lycopodiopsida; order Lycopodiales; family Lycopodiaceae; genus Diphasiastrum; species Diphasiastrum complanatum. The sequence goes on along the minus strand of MU834136.1, from coordinate 17,431 downwards.
CAACAGTCATAATGCTCTCAATCATCTGATACCCATATTGCCTAAAAAAATTTAAAAAAAAAAAAAAATCGATTCTGCACGATTCTGGGAAAATCCCGAAACGCGATTGTGAATCGCGATTCTGATCGCGATTCAGAATCGCGGTGCATCTATGGTGTGTATTATAGGCTACAGATACCTAGTGAGTGGCATAGAAATGTCCTGTTTTCCATATTATTCAACGAAGGTGTATTTTGGACTCATAATATCTTTTCAGGTAGTACGTTGGAACTGATTTTGACCATTTTACACTGATGAGGAAGCTCATGAAGAACGAACTTTTCTAATTTTTTGACTTTGTTAAGGATCAACCATTTGCTGAGCTACATGCATTTACTTTTGCGTCCTTGCTCAAGGGTTGAAACTGTAACACCACACCCCCGATTATTTCACCTTGTAATTGATGCAATTTTTTTCATGATAGCATTTTCGCACATTTGATGGCATTAATCTGTGAATGAACTGTATTAAAATGTAAGATCAGCTGGCCAATTTAGGTGTTGAGTAAAGGTAGGGATTATTCGATTCTGTGTCTAGAGCGATTTGAGGGAAGGACGAAACAGCGATTCACAGTGAATCGCTGTTTTGTTTTGACAGATTCGCAATTCGCCAGTGCAACTATGGTAGGTACTTAACACTAGATTAAGTACCATAGTGATATAAATTAATATAATCTTGGTCCTTTTTGGTTGGAGGTTTAACTAAGCCAATAATACTTGAAATTCGACACACATTAATTTGGTAAGAGTCGTTTTCGTTGGGTAATTGAGTTGGAAAGCTTTTTTTCAGATTGTGTTCCTTAACCCAGCCTAGTAATTGTTTTCGTGCAGGTTTTTGAGCATCCGGAGTACTACAATGTCATAGCTTTGAGCTTGCAAGAATATCTTTGCTATTTCTTCTTTGTGACTAAAATATTATTGATTCTTTTTTATGGTTCAGCCAAGGTGGTTGTCAACTGTGATGGTTGATGTTGCTGTAGCAAAATCATCAGTTTCAAACAGATTTAGTGTTTATGAATATTTAGAATCTGGGTTTTTCTATGAGGGGTTAAATACTTCATTCTTTTGTGGCAGTTGAAGATGAGCCCTGAAGCCCTATTGAAGTATGAACCCAAGAGGACTTGTCTGTCTTGCCAAGTTGAAGCAATGCCTACCGATCTCCCATTCTTCTCTTTTCTTCACCGTCCAATCTTCGTATATTCAAACCTATGAAGGTATCATGACAATAAGATCGACATTTCCTAAAAACAAAACATTTTCCTGCTTTGTTTGTTTTGGCAGTGTCATAAGTCCTAAGAATAGCTACAGGCAGTTTCACCTGTTTTAGCATCTTTGCATGCAGATTAAGGCCTTATGACTCAGCATTTTGTAGGATGGGAAGCAAAGGTGTGGCAGGGGTTGGGTGCTGTTAACTCCGGTGCACATCTCAGTATTTCATTGTTGCACAAGTGCTTTTGAGGTGACAATGCTATCGGAGTACCTGACTAAGCATCAGGTGATGCTGTGCAAACACAAACTAAGCCAACCATGGATGATGCAGGCACTTGTGCATGATTTGGAATGTGATTGGTGGCCAGAAGTGCTGCTTGAAATCTTGAAGCTGATGATTTTCCACATAGGTGGGAGTGGTTCAACTTGAAAGTGATACCAGGCTAGGATACTATTTTATTTGAATCAGTATTTGATTAAGTTTACCGGTTCAAAAGTTTGCATACAATCCTATGGGATGATGATTTCAGGAATTTATTATACTTTTGCATGGCACTTGTTCTACCTTGATTGTTGGAAGTTTCAACGAAAAGATATTTTGCAAGATCAAATATGGTGTTAAGCTTTTTCTTCTACAATAGGCATGCTTTAAGCAGTACATGCTTGTCGTATGGTCAGGTGATTGTAGTAGGTGCAGGTATCCAACTTTTTTGAGGACCATTTCATGCAATTAGGTTCAGGAAGTGCTGAAGTTCAGAAATAACTTTTAGGTATACGTCTAAAAATTTCATGTTGCTCAAGTGTATTGAGTAGGTTGAACAGTTCATGTACTTGCACGATTTGTTCCAGTGTGCTTCTGAGGAATTCTAAAAGGCTTAGTAGCTACATTCAATTCTCTTTTTTGTGATACGCTGACCACCCTTGAATGAGGCCATCCCCCTCACCGAAATCCTCAAGCACCTATCCCCCGTGGACACTGGAATCTGCAAGCACCCACCTTGTTTAGATGAGGGTCCCCACACTAGTATGGAGAATGATATAGTACCTCGTGCTCAATTCTAGGCTGAGCTTCATACACATGCATGCAACTCATGCATACAAGCTATTGAAACTTTTGCTGTATCACATACAAAATATACACAACATCATTTTTATGGCAGTAAGTTGCAACGATATATACTTGCCCTGCTTGCTCCACCTGGTTTCATTTGTTGTGCTTGTCTCTATGTTGATCAAGGCAACAGACTATCCTGAGATCCTCTTTCAACAGCAATAGGCAAAAGGTAATTCATAAGCCCCTATTGCTACTATTGAACTCTTTTATAGAGTCATAAATAAGCTTGTGAGGCAATGTTGCATTGCGCATCAAAGAATTGCAATTTAAACAGCTTTGTAAAAAGCATCAAAGAATTTAGGCTTTTTTTTAAGTGTTTGCGGATTCAAAGTTTGAAAAACAAAATTGAGTTGATTCAAATTGACCTGATTTGAATCAACTTGGAACTATGCTTTTACTGTGTTGTTATTCTATGGGGTTTAAGGAACATGATTCACACCCAAAGTATTCAAAACTCTAGGGAGCTGTACTGCATGTTGTGCTAGTTTTTATCGTTCCATCTTCCTTGTAGATGAAAACTCAGCAAGGGCATTTTGTCTCTTGGTCAAATCCAAATCATTAAATGCCACACATAAGAACATGTACTTGTGATTTTTGGAAAAAATTCCCAAAAAGAGTTCGATATACATTCTGAAACATTGGTACTGCATGGGATAGGAAGAACCTCAGGTGTGCAAAATTCTTTGGGTAAATCGTTTGATTCTTACTTGTTAGGTAGCTTGGCAAAAATAATTTGAAGATTGTGTAACGTGGTTATAGTTTTCTGGAAGATATAGTTTGAAAGTAGAATATTGTGGTGGTTTTTCTTGAGATGTTTATGAGGTTAAATCAATCCTATTAACAAGCATAATCATAATCGAGCTACATGTGATGTTGAAGTTCAACAAATTTTGAGATAGACAAAAGCAGTTAATGTGTCTTTTGAAACTGTTTTAAGTAAAATCTAGAATATCTAAATAAAATCTGAATATCAAATAATCAAATATCAAAATAAAATCTGAATATCAAATAATCAAATATCAAATCTAGAAGAAACCTGATGCATCAAAATTAAGCCTAAAATATTGTTAGCTACTACATTTGCAGTATGTGAGGTTTTTAACATTTAGATGCGATATATAATAACTGAGAATAAAAACCCTTCATTCTGTTTAATTTCTTGACGGGCATGGTTAAAAAAATAACAAATGTTTATAAAAAGGAAACAATATTCATATTGCAATTGGTTAAGTAGACACATTGAGGACATACATGAGAATCCGTCAGAAACGAAATAAGATATTAACATGCTGAGAAGGCTAAAAAACAAGCAAAATAGCCATTTTGTCGAAGGTTGACAATATCATATATAGATCGTGCACATTTGACCATTTTGGCCAAGTCAAAATTGTCAAATGCAATATTGTGTTAAACTTGGTTCATGTATTAAAAAAATGTCTACTTTGTTCTATTTTGGATTGTGTTCGATATTCTGCTTAGAATAAGTAGCACAACTTGAACATATTTGAACAATTAGAAAATAGAATAGCCAAGATGATCCCCCTCCCCCCCCCCACCCCCACCCCCACCCCCTTACTACTGGTTCCTTTTCCACGCACACACACACAACATAGACACATCATAAATGGTTATAAATTGATGGTGGATTTACACAAGGTGGATAACATTTGTAACTACTTTTAAACCAACATAAATAAATGCAACTTTTGTTAGGCAATGTTGGTTGTTGTTGAAAACTTTTTAAGGATACCAATTGACAATTATTCAAAAATATGAGAGCAAAAATTGTATGTAGAGAACAATATGGAGTTGTCTTTTGTGTAGTGAAATGTTTGCTAACAAAAGCACCAAAATTAAAGTTGCCCTAGTGGTATCTCACTTTGCGAGAGTATCTTAAGTTTAGAGCATATCTAAGTTTCAAAAAGAGAACATCATTTTTCTTTGAGATTGATAATACAACATATGATGCAAAATTGAAGTGAAACAAGCTTGTCTCTCTAAAAGTGGAGAAGCATCATACGGTCGTCCAATCTTGGGCAGAGGTTCTCAAAGGTCCAGGTAAAGCAGACGCTCCAGTTTCCTCCATCTCTGCTACACTTACTGAGAGCAGGCTGTGAGAGCAAAAGGCTCTTAATGTTTGTGTTAGAGGTGTCCCAGATTCCCAGGATGCCCTTAAGGAAGCCAAGGAATTCTTGGAAACTAATCTCCAGCACCACTACAATGGTTTAACTCAGCTTGGCGTACCAAGAAAGATGCTAGCACTCTTGTCCTGTGCTTCGTTGGAGTCTAGGCGTGAGGTACTCCGTCAGAGACATAAGCTTTCCTAGATGAAGATCTTACATTTGTCCAAGTTGTGGAAAGGGAAAAGACCCTATAGAATGCAAAGAAAATAGGGAGACGCTTAATATATAGAGATGGCAATATTCGTTTTGTTGACGCTAAACCTTTACTTGAAACTAAATAGATATATGTCATAATGATATCTGAGATTGATTAGAGTTAGAGAATTGAAGAGATGTCCAGTTGAATCTGTAAATGGTCTTTGTACCATATAATCCTGGCCATTAATCTCTTCTTAGTTAGAATTGTTTAGTGTTTTTGGTTGACGACATCGATCCGCTCGTTTCCATTTCTTTGATGTATTGTTTCGTCTTATATGCCTTATGGCATGGAAAAAGACGTTAAATAAAGCTCTCTCTCTCTCTCTCTCTCTCTCTCTCTCTCTCTCTCTCTCTCTCTCTCTCTCTCTCTCTCTCTCTCTCTCTCTCTCTCTCTCTCTCTCTCTCTCTCTCTCTCTCTCTCTCTCTCTTTCTCTCTCTCTCTCTCTCACCCATCGATGCTTCTTCGTTTAAAGACACCTTGCTATGCTACCATACCACTGGTGGACAACAACAAGCTACTGAAACTTCAAGATTAAAGGTCCTACATGAATACCACCTCTAACCTGCACTATATCTTTTCAAAAAATTCCCCTCTCTTTTGCCAATAAGCTCCACAAAGGTCTTAAGCTTAGCCATAATGAAGGGACATGATTTGTTGCTTCTCTCTCAAGGCAAAATGCCACCCTCCAGGAAGCCTCACTGCATACTACTATATATCATGCAGTTATGACTATTGTTTCTCACAACACTTGTGAAGAAGAGTTCATCATCTCTCTCCTCTTGTGAGTGCGCCATACTATACTTCCATCCTTCAGAATCTATCATATGGTAAGAGGCTTATCCTATTTCATTACAATGTTATCACCCTTTGTTGCTTTAAACACTTGGATTTATGCTTCTTTGTTGCTACTGGTGACATGTTTGCTCATAGCTTCTCACAACAAGCAAAATGTCTGTTGAAAGATTGATATGATGGCTCGCTCATCCATCACCTTTTTCACTTCAAAAATGGATCTATTTACCTTGTAGGCAGCAATGGGCCATTCTTCATCTTTGTCACCTTAAAAAATGGCTATCTATGCCTTATTGGCAGCGATGGACCACAATAAATATTTGTTGACACTTGATGTATGGTAGTTGCCTACCAGGCAACGATGCAAACCAAAAGATCTTTGCTTGTTTGTAGCTTATATATATGCTAGATAACAATGGAATTGAAACTAAGTAATGATAGCTGATGTCCAAGCGATGGACAGTAGACTCAAAAACAAATTTTTTAGGAAGAAATTTTGAATCACCTACTTCCTGGACTGTAGGAAGTTCATAAACATTTCTATGATTTCACAACAAGTTTGTTTAGAACAATGCTAATTGATCTACTGCTATGTGGATAACGATCTACCACTCACATCATGGTTCATAGTATCTCGTCCACTAATTCAACTTGTCTTTTCGAATGCTATACACATCTCGTAGTGATTTTCTAGCATTTGATACTAAATGATCATCTATATTTTTTGGTAATGTAGCATTCTTTGTTGCTACGGTCTACCACTATAGTCGTCTAGGTTCGAATTCGAACCGTGCATTGCTAAGTCTCTATACCTGTATGTCATTTGTTAAACCATGCTATAACAACTTGGCTTGAACACTCTTTGAACATGTTTTGGCCAAAAAAAAAAAAAACTCATGCAAAAATTTGATTCTTAAAAAAACGCTAGATGTTATGAGATGTTTTTTTAATAGACAATTGTATTGTCAGATTAGGAAACAAGACTTGGAGACAAATTCATGGTATACCGATGAGTTTTACATACTCACCTACATGGTGTAATTGGTATCTTGTGTCCTTTGAATCTAATATCGAACTGTTTATAGATAAGACTCAGGTAAGAACATCAAAAAATTCCTTTTGGATTTACCCATTGGACTTTTTGGATATAGAAAGGAAGTCATCTAAAGGAAACACTACTAGCTTTTTGAATATTTTCATCGCTTTTCATCCGACGATGGGTCTGATGCATTTCTCAAAATTTGACAAAAGAAGAAAATTACCTTTTCCTTTTTTACAGTAGATACATTTGACCTCTAATAGACCAGTCTACAACTCATACAAGGTTATTATCTCCCAAGTAATTTCTGCAATGCATTGTGTAACAAAAATTATACCTTCCTGAAAGAGATAGAAATGTTACTGAATACTTTTAAAAAAAGTGGTTTCATGAGGGATAAACTTTGTCCTATTATCAACAAACTTCTTCTTTCGGATTCCTTTCTGGTAATATCCTGTGTTCTATCACACGATATTAACGGTCTTTTGGCGGACAGTTAGCTATCCCTTACGGGTGGCTAACTACCCCCTAAGGGACTCACTAACTACGGGGGGTTCTCTCTCTCTCTCTCTCTCTCTCTCTCTCTCTCTCTCTCTCTCTCTCTCTCTCTCTCTCTCTCTCTCTCTCTCTCTCTCTCTCTCTCTCTCTCTCTCTCTCATGGATGCTTCCTTATTTAAGGGCACCTCCCTACATTTTACTACACCAAAATGATGAATCTCCATTTTTTAAGGTCCTACACCAATATTACTCTTAACATACAATATAGGATTTATTTATTTTTCTCCCTTGTTTTGTTGATAAGGTTAAGAAAGGTTTTAAACTTAGCTTAAATGGATGGACATGATCTGTTACTTCTACATCAAGGCAAAATATCACTTTCCATGAAGCTTCATCATAAACCATTATATATCACTCAATTTCAACCAACTTGCTTTCACAACACTTTGTGAAGAGATTTTATCAGATTTCTTCTATTGAGAGTGCGCCCTACCAAGCTTTCTTCCATTAGTTTTTACTCTGTGGTAAGCGATTCATACTCCCTTATGACGGAGCAATCATCTCTCTCGTTGGTGACTACTTTTTGGTGTGTTACATTGTATATGTATGAGGATGGTGTTTACACTTTACAATGTATGTTTATAGCATCTCTATAGTATGAAAATGTATGAGTGATGGTCTGTTGACCAGTTTGGTAGTATACAAAAAGGCTGTTGTCGAGATACAATGATCAACTTCAATGTGCTAGAACTTTCTTGTATCGATGTTGTTAAATGGTCAATTAATATTCTCCGTTGTATTGATATAGAATTTATATAGAACATGAGATATAGCTATGGAAGAGGCACGAAGGGAGCCTTGTAGCTTATTGAGAGAGATAGAGAGAAAACGGAAGGCTAATAACGAAAGCTATTTTTCTATTTGTCCCAACAATCAAATATTTTCTTAATTCCATCTATATTCGTAGTAGATCTGGAGCTGGATTGCTGCTGCCTTCCTTGCTAGATCGCGTGAGCACCCAACTCCAATTTTGTTATTTTGTAAATGGGTTTGTGGCTGCTGCTGCAACGGAGAGAAGTGTTGGTGGCAATCAAGCAGCTGCCTACCATCAGTATATATTAGTCTGAGAGGAGTTGGCTGTTATTAGCAAAAATCGCAAGGTTCATTACACAAACTCTTCTAATTTGATTAGCCTATATCCTGCTTATGTTTTAGTTTCATTGTCTCCTTGTTTATCTATCGTGTCTTCATTCGAAAAAACATTTAATTTTGCAAAGTGTATTCTGCTCTCTGTAACTTTAAAGCGGACTAAGATCCCATGCCTTGGGGGTTTCCCATTTTAGAAGACCTTGTCTTAAAGTGAATATTTTTCCTATTGTTTATCTTTGAATCATTTGTCAAGTGCTCTTCTGAATCTCGTTTCTCAGAAGCATTTCTTGTATCAGTTTCAAGATATTTTTGAGAGGTTGTCTTTATATATATTTTAATTCAAGAATAGAAGGATCTCTTGGTCGAGGTACACCTTATATCAAGAAAAAGTATATGATGATTGCGATATAGAAAAAAACAGCATAGTGTACAAGGTGGGGAATAGAATGTAGCTAACGCACGACATAGGAGCAGGACGATAGGAGCCGGTTAGTGGAAAACAAAAACTATGACAAAGGCATCTTCATGTCCCCATAAAAGATGGGTGCTAGGTCCATAAACCAGTTAACTAACCTTCGCTAACAAAATCCGAGTCCAAAAAGGTCCCATCCTGCAAAAATCTCTGGTGCTTGAACTGCCATTTGTTAGATAGCCTCTGGAACACCGACCGTTGGGGTGATGAAGCCCTCCTTTTTCTCAGCATCAACTACTACTGATGCTGTTTCCAGATCATGCTCAACCGAGTGATACTCTCATGTATCTATAGACTACTCTCATGTGATGAAGCCTTGAAACCTCTCACGATACATGCATACAAATGATGCATATATAGAACGCGTGAGGTTGAGATATGATGAACACACGACGAGAGAGAGAGAGAGACAGAGAGATGTACCTTATAGAATAGATGAAGCCTCGAACCTCTCCTATTTGCCAGATCCTCACCAACTTATAACCGATGCATTTACTTGATTCTCATTAGCATACAAGCGATGCATATGCCCGATCCTCACCATCAACACAAAATGCTTGAGCGCTGGAGATAGAGCTCTATGGAGAGAGAGAGAGAGAGAGAGAGAGAGAGAGAGAGAGAGAGAGAGAGAGAGAGAGAGAGAGAGAGAGAGAGAGAGAGAGAGAGAGAGAGAGAGAGAGAGAGAGAGAGAGAGAGAGAGAGAGAGAGAATAGAGAATGGGTGAGCGTGTGACAAAGATATTGCGGAGGTGCGGAGAGAGAGAGAGAGACCGACCATAGACGTGTAGACGATGCGCGACATTTGAATAGACACACCCGATGGAAAATATGAGAGAGAGAGAGACGCGAGAGAGGAACCCTAAACGACGTGTAGACGGTCTGGTGCCACATCCAAGACCCGAGTATACACCCATGGAAAATACCACATCGCCATTAAAAATTGATGACATGGAATTTTTTACTTTTTATTTTTTACATGATGATGTGGAATTTTCTCCTTCCAAAGAACTTTAAAATGGGTATTAGCTGGCCTTATATATAAATCGAAGAGCAGAGTGATATTGTGAGTTCCTTAGACGTCAAAGATAGCCATCGTTTGATAAAAAATTGAGGAGTCATAGATGTCTGTGTTCTAATCAGAGTGAGTAAACAAGCGCGGTAAAACAACAATGAAAGTGCATTCAATCACAACAAGCATTCATCTACGTTGTACACAGATAAAAACGTGCTGCTGCTTTATTACACTGAAGCACAATACAATATAGCAATTACAACAAAAAATGACGACGTAATTGGGAGGCTCAAATAATACGTCTCATGGACGGAGCAACCCCTAATGTGTGCTTGGATGATCTATTTATAGACTTCATCCATGTATTAATTACATTGAATGCTTGTCATTTAATTAGGAAAGCTGTTGTACTTGGAACTATATGGCTTTTGTGACAACTGTACACAATATATATGGTCAATAATTCAGCATCGTTGACATGGACGAGGGCGTCGCTGGAACGTTCCTCGTTTATTTTAGAGGACCTTTGAGAATTTTCTCTCTTCGCATTTTTCACAAGAAGCCGAAGGTGCCCTCAAAAGACGATGTCTTTAAAACAATTTAACGCATGAAAATAAATGACCTTCGGGAATTTTCTCTCTCTTCACATTTTTCGAAAAGACTCGAAGGTGTGTTTTAAACAGTTAAACTTTTGAACTATGCAAGTTTTCGCATTTCGGAAAAAATGCGAAAAAGCCGAAGCTGTTGAAAACATAGTGTATTTCTGCAGACTGTTGAAAAATAATGTATTTCTGCAGACTTGTTCTAAATGCAAGTTTTGTGGAAGTCCTTGAAGATGGCCAAGTCTTCAATGACTTCAAGTTATTAAACTTAACATCTGAACTTTGAAATTATGATAGGATTGGTACCCTTTGCTGGAGATTAGCCGGAAGCCCGTTGTAGACGTTCTTCAAATAAATTGGTTGTCTAAGTTTGTGATTCCTGCATGTATCAGATGAGCAGACGTAGAACCAAAGTTGGTTTCACTTGACCCTAGATCAATGATCAATAAACATGCATGAAGAATCATGAAATAGAAATTAGTCATTCACCAAGGAGGCAACTGTGGGCTTAGTTTCCAACAGTCCCCCTTAAGGTCATGGTTGGTGCCTTGGTATCTTCGTCAGGTTTAGCTTGTTGAAGAATTTCTGGTGCTTGATCCTGGAAAGCGCTTTGGTGAAGATGTCTGCGACCATTTCTGTTGTAGAGCAGTATTGAAGGATCACTTGCCCTGAGAAAACTTTCTCCCGAGTGAAATGATATTGGATTTCTATGTGCTTGGATTTGCCATAAAATCTGGGATTCAATGACAGTGAAATACAGCTCAAGTTGTCACACAGAATGGTGGTAGCATTAAACTAAGTGTGATGTAGGTCGTGAAGTAATAACCTGGTCCATACAACTTCTTTTGAAGCTTGGTATGCTGCAATGTACTCTGCCTCTATAGAAGAAAGCGCAACTGATTTATGCTTCCTTGAGCTCCACGAAATCGGTCCTCTCCTAGATAGAAACAGATTTCGGAGGTGGATTTTCTGGTAGAGACTATTCCTCCCCAATCTGAGTCGGAGTAGCCTCACAGGACGAGTGGGTCGATAACATTTCCATCGTAACATAAGATGTGATCTAAACTTCCCTGAATATATCTCATTACTCTCTTTAATGCTTTCCAATGAGAGATCCTAGGATTAGACATGGACCATCTGGAGTAATCATCTATGAAAGTGATAAAATAGATTGCATCTCCTAATGACGGAGTTGGCATTGGACCACATAGATCGCTATGTACAAGATCTAATACATGGTTTGTTTTGATGGAATGTGATTTTGGAGACTTGCTTCTAGAGTCTTTCCCATAGATGCATGATTCACAAAAAAAAGATTTCCTATCTAATGAAGACGGGAAATTCAAACCATCAACTAAATTATTACAATGCATATAAGAAAGTGATATTGTATTCACGTGTCCAAATTGACTATGCCATAGAACAGAACTGTCGTTTACATTTTCATTAGAAATACTAGCTAATGCAACTGAATTAGAGAATATGTAAAGATTTTTGACTCTAGTGCATGTAGCCAGAGTAGTATCTTCCTCAAGTATTGTACACTGCTCAGATGAGAAAGTAACAGTGTAGCCCTCATCAGTTATCTTAGAGACTGATAACAGGTTCTTTCACAACTGAAAAACATGAAGGACATTAGGAACACAAATGAACAGATCGTTGTTGAAGCTGATCTTCACTACTCCTTTGGCTTCCACGCGTATGGTGCTAGAATCTTCGAGGTAGATAAATTGGTCTCTGCTATAAACTGTGTACTCCATAAACCATTCCTTGCGAGAGGTCATGTGTTGGGTAGTGCTGCTATCCGGGTACCAGCTATCATAGTCTTCGCTGCTGCTGTAAGCCATTATCAAGTGTGTATTTGACTCCTTGAATTTCGATGTGTTGGAGGAGTCTGGCTGCTGCTATTGTTGTTGTTTCTTTGCCTCGTTGTAGATCTTGATGCGACACTCCTTGATGTCGTGATTAGCTCTTTTGCAATATCTGCAAAAAAGCTTCTTGCGCGATCCACCATGCTCACCTTGAGTGTGAGGCTTCTACTGTTGCTGCTGCACTTGATTCTTGCCCTTGGAATAGTCTTTCTTCTTGGTGTATAGAGCCATGGATTTGTCTTTGATGGACAGGCTACTTCTCCACATTTCTTCTTGAAGAAGATGACCGATCACCTTTTGAAGAGTGAGGTCGGGTTGCGTGGAGATCATCTCCACAAAGTGCTCATAGGACTTTGGAAGAGAAGAAAGCAAGGTCATGACGACATCATCATCTTAAATAGAACATCCTACAGCTGATAACTGATCTAATAGAGATTTGAAGCTGTTGATGTGAGAAGTGATGGCAGTAGAATCAAACATGCTAAGAGTAAAGAACTTCCTTCTAAGATGTAATCTCGTGGTTACATCGTGAGTCTATTAAAGACTTGATAACAAGTCTAGTTCTTCCTTAGAGGTTTTGCAGGTGGTAACGAGAGATATTTGGGAGTCGGCTAGATTGAGTGTGATACATGCTAGGGCCTTCTAATATTTGATCCTCCAGGTCTTTTCTTGATCACCATCTTCTGGTTTCAGGTCTGCACCTTCTACTACATCCCAAAGATCTCTATCTATCAACATCATTCTAAGTTTTAACTTCCAAATGTAGAAGTTAGAACCATTGAACTTGTCAATGACTCTAGCTTCACTGAGTGATGAAGATAAAGAGGTACCTATATGAGACATGATAACAATATACAAATAGAACAAACTTAATCTTTTGGTTTATTTGAGCTACGCTCTGATGCCACTCTGATGGGGCAAGGGAGATAGAAGAACGCGAACGGAAAAGAGAGCAAAAATATTGCGGAACAACTCTCCCGTTCTGATCGGCTGATGTGCTAAATGTAATCACAACTTTAAGTGTTCTAATTGCCCAACAGGATCTTAAAAAATAATTCATACTCTAAAAAAAGAGTACAGTCCACCGAAGAGATTAGAGATGGTTTGTGTATGGTATTACTGAAATCATGTTCAATGTGAAGTACAGTTCTAAAATAAATCGAAGAGCAGAGTGATATCGCGAGTTCCTCAGGCTCAAAGACAGCCATCGTCTGATCAAAAATTGAGTCATAGACGTCTGTGTTCTGATCAGAGTGAGTAAACAAGCGTGATCAAACAACAATGAAAGTTTATTCAATCACAACAAGTATTCATCTACGTTGTATACAGATAAAAACATGCTGTTGCTTTATTACACTGAAGCACAATACAATATAGCAATTACAACAAAAGATGACGACGTAATGCGTCTCATGGACGGAGCAACCTCTAATCAGTGCTTGGATGATCTCTTTATAGACTTCATCCATGTATTAATTACATTGAATGTTTGTCACCTGATTAGAAAAGTCGCTGTACTTGGAAGTATATGGCTTTTGTGACAACTGTACACAATATATACGGTCAGTAATTCAGCATCGTTGACGGGATGAGGGCGTCGCTAGAACGTTCCTTGTTTATTTTAGACGACCTTCGAAAATTTTCTCTCTCTTCGTATTTTTTGCAAAAAGCCGAAGGTGCCCTTAAAAGATGATGTCTTTAAAACAGTTTAACGCATGAAAATAAATGACCTTCGGGAATTTTCTCTCTCTTCGCATTTTTTGCAAAGAGCCGAAGGTGTGTTAAAAACAGTTAAACTTTTGAACTATGCAAGTTTTCACATTTCAAAAAAAATGCAAAAAAGTCGAAGCTATTGAAAACACAGTGTATTTCTGCAGACTGTTAAAAAATAATGTATTTTTGCAGACTTGTTCTAAACGCAAGTTTTGTGGAAGTCCTTGAAGATGGCCAAGTCTTCAATGACTTCAAGTTATTAAACTTAACATTTGAACTTTGAAATTATGACAAGATTGGTTACCCTTTGCTGGAGATCAGCCGAAAGCCCGTTGTAGACGTTTTTCAAATAAATTGGTTGTCTAAGTTTGTGATTTTTGCAGGTATCAGATGAGCAGACATAGAACCAAAGTTGGTTTCAATGATCAATAAACATGCAGGAAGAATCATGAAATAGAAATTAGTCATTCACCAAGGAGGCAACTGTGGGCTTAATTTCCAACAGGGAGTTCCACTTAGTGTTCCAAACATTGGCAATTTCAACATAGAGTGGCATTTGGCAAGAGACCTAAAGACGTTAACGTGTATGTTCAATGTATATCATGGAGCTAATTCAAAGCACCCTTGTCTGTATTGCATGAACACGACAAAAGACATGACAAGGAGTACATAAATATCAAGAGATCGAGAAGATCCAAATTGGAAATCCATACTACCGATTCCTATTTCTAATGTTCATATTTATACATTGCATGTAGAGGTGCATATAATAGAAAAAATAATATATCTTCACATATTATTTGCACAAAATAACAAGCCAGAATCATCTTCGAAGCAAGCCATTTCCAGATTAGAAGATGTTTTGTCTAAAGTGGGCTTACATAAAGGCCAAAGTTAAAACAAAAAAAGATGATAAGCTTTTAGGTAAATCGGAAAATATTCTATGCAAACCGAGCATTGGTGGTTCTAAAGCTCAAAAATTCTTATCAAACTATTCTGGAAACGAATCTAGAAGCCAATACTCAGTTGGAAAGAGATAATAGTTGCAACTCAAGATTTTGAAGAATGAGGTTCCACTCGCCTACTGAAAGCAGAACTCCAAGAACCATGCCAAAAACTCTAGTTGCCAAGTTTTGACACAAAACTCCTTTCTCCATGCACTAATGCCTCACACTAGAATTTTGCATGATTTGAATACCAAAACCAAAGATAATATAATGATTTATACATGTCCTTATCTTTATCAAACATCATTCTTCATCCAAAAGCTTTTGACTAGATATAACAAGATTTTATCAAGCTCCATTTCAATATATAGAGTGGAAACAAATGTTATCACCATGAAGCAACCATAAGATAGAGTGATCTCTATTAAACATGAAACACAAAGGATGAAGATGAGTGTAAAACCAAGTATTTGCAACCTCCATGAGTCCATCTAGACCTTTATGATGATGAAAACTCAGATCTTGTTGGAGTCAAAGAAAACACATTTGTGTTTCTTGTGTTTGTTGACATTAGCAATTCGTCTATCAGCATGTCAATCCATAGTAGCTGTTTCTTGGCATGTAATCTTCTCATTTGAATATATAAATAGCCCACGAAGCTGGCTGTCCCACAATCATTTCCTCATCAAACCTCTCCTGTTTTTTTTTTTTTCTGAATTTCTTTCTATTACATAGCTTAACTAGCAGTCAGGTTTTGGTTCAACGTTGATCTGTTGCTCATCGAAAGTAGATGAGCTTGGACCTTCAATGGGAATAGTCGATTGAGGAATCTCGAAGTTCAATATGTCAGATGAGTCAGACAAGTCGGCTACATGGGCTTTGCCTTTTCCCTTGAGGTCAACAAACTGATTTTCGATGAAGATGACATCTTGGCTAGTGAATATATTTGACTCGATGGGATCAAACAACTTGTAAGCTTGATCTGAAGTAGTGTAGCTGATGAAAATACATTTGATACTCTGGAAGTCGAGCTTCTTTCTGAGATCATGAGGAATCTACGCATAAGCAGTACATCCAAAAACTGATAAGTTTGATAAAGAATGTTTGGTACCTGTCCAAACTTCGAATGGTGTTTTGTCTGAGAGACCTTTAGTAGGACATTTGTTCTGAATATAGTTTTCTATTGAAACAGCTTCAGCCTAGAAGGACTTCGAAAGTGACGCATGTGATAACATGCACTTTGCCAATTTTACTAAGGTTCTATTCTTTCTCTTAGCAAGACCATTTGACTGAGGCAAATAGGAGGTAATGTATTGTTGGTCAATGTTGTTGTTAAGGCAGTTCTCCTTGAATTCGGTGGAGATGTATTCTCCCCCGTTGTCGGACCTCAATGCTTTGATTCGTTTGCTAGTTTGATTTTCTGCATGCTCTTTGAATTGTCTGAACTTGATGAAAGCTTCTAATTTTTGCTTAATGAAGTAAACAACTGTTCTTCTAGAAATTCGTCAATAAAGGTAATAAAGTACTTTGCATCTAGCAATGAAGGAGTTTGCATAGGTCCACATATATATGAATGAACAACATCTAACAGACCTTTTGTTGCATGCCTATGACTCGATCTAAAAGGAATCCTAGTCTGCTTTCCAAGAATGCAGCTACGACATACATGGATATCGACTTTGCCAGAAGGATAGTTGAGATCAATTGCTAGGGATTGTCTGGACATGTTCAAAACAGATGCATAATTCAAGTGTCCTAAGCAATGATGCCATAGTAATGCTTTATTGACAAGAATAGAGGTTTTCAAGACTTGACTAGAATTAGAATAACAATGTGCCAATCTATATAAGTATCCGTGCCTCTTGCCGAGTGCAAGGATCTTATTACTCCTATCGATAATTCTGCATTGATTAGACTCAAACTCCACCTTATGACCTAAATCTATAATTCTACTTACTGATAACAGATTTATAGAGAGTTTAGGAGCATACAAGACTTTTGATAGTAGTTTGAATTGATCATGCTGGAACCTCAATCTTATAGTACCTTCACCTTCGATAGTGTGAGTGCTATCATCACCAAGATGAACATACTTCTTTGTGTTGTAAGGCAGCATAGAAAAATCTCACGATGATGTTTTCAAGATAGGTGTTTGAGGAGTCTACGCACTAGCTCTCTCTCTCTCTCTCTCTCTCTCATCTCTCTCTCTCTCTCACTCTCTCTATCTCTCTCTCTCTCTCTCTCTCTCTCTCTCACAACTCTCTACCCATATGCTTAGACAGCCTGCGCTAATTTCTCCCTCCCAGGCCCTTGTACATTCTCTTTTTGTAAAAAATTCCATATTATTCTAGGATGATTTTTAATACTTTGATCATTATAATGAATATGAGGCTATTAGTCAATAAGACAGATCGTCTTGGCAATTATTTTGATTTTCTTTCTCCAGAAACCCAAAAAGCTTTTGGTATGGGTCCAAATTTTGTGATGACATGAAGAATAAATGAGTTGAGATTTTTAGACATATATCAAAAAATTTATGGACTTAGTTTTGCATCATTTCTTGAAGAGATCGAATATTTGTAATAATGTTAATA